>PCFV01000439.1:0-26539 GCA_002812785.1 Phytophthora litchii | reverse complement strand
GCGCGAAGCGTGCTAGAGCTATGAAGACTGCCGCTACAGTAGAGCAATAAGTTGTTGTCATGCTTTGTCAAAGCGACCTTCACTCAACGAGAAACGCATCACCTTCGTGTGAAGCCACAAGAATTGTCCACTCATCTAGAAACTTCGATTTGCAAGAACGGGTCTGCCCTCCTCATGGGCATTCTCGAAGCAGCGCCTTGTGGAGCAAGCCGCTGAGAGATGGCGTTCCTGTTAGAAGGCGAGGCGGATGAGACGCTGGCCGCAGCAATGGCATTTCTGGACGAGCAACAGAAACCCTCGACACCTTCGACGTCCTCGCTTTGCTCTGACGTTGAAGTTAACGACGACAGTCCTGTGCTCCCTTCCCTAGATGACCCTGAGGCCGCCGACGTGCTGGACGCCCTAAGTGCTGAGCTGCCTGCGTTGGCGGACAAGGCACTCAAGAACATCAGTTGGACTGCTGCTATCCCCACCCCAAAGTTCATTTCTCAGCGTCATTTCAAGCGTCACCAGGTCGTCCCATGCTCTTCAAGCGCTTCATCACTTTCACTACCTACCAAGCTAACTAAGACCCCAAGCACCACTCAAAAGAAGCCGTATGTGCGCAAGAAACCTCTCGGATACAACCCCAACAAGGCGCGAGATGAACGCAAACAGGAACTGCTATACCTCCGCCAGAAAGTGACCGACATGGAGATGGAACTCCAGAAGCTACAGGAGATCAAGGGAGCCAGTCGTACCAACGCGCACTCTACATTCAAACCAACGGCCCCAGTCACAGCATTGGTATCGAGTCACGAAAGTCATTGCGCTGATGATGGGGTGCCCCGTGTGTGGGAAAAAATGTGTGCACGTCAATTGGAGCGTCGAGTGAAGGCAGAGCGAGAGAACGCTCGTCTGAAGATGGTACTGGAGGGCCAGATCAAGATTGCAAAGAGTATGGAGCAGATTCTCAGGAAACGCACGGTGCTGCGTGCCATGGAGTCCTGTGGTAGCAACAAGCGTACGAAACACACGAACGGTGTGTCTCGGTCTACTGACCCTCGTGTTGATGCTAAAATCTTCGAAGTACTACTGGCTGGTGTCGAGGCTTCGTATCGTGAAGTTGATGCTGTGTTCGAGGCAAATGGCCTTGGCCGCACTGAAGCCCCGAAGAGTGACGCTCAAATGCGTGACGGTGTGAACGGCATGTACCTGGAGATCTTTGCAAATAAGATGCTTCCGTTTGGCATGCACGCTACGGGTGAGGCTGTGTGGCAACACTTTAAGGGAACGGATATTCCATACCGTTGGTATCACTCCAAGTCTGCCGGCTCGATCGAATCAACTGAGGATACGATGGTCGAGTGCTTCGGCATGGAAATGTATGATGCTAACAGCAGAACTACTGCTGAATTCAACGTCAAGCAGATTCTTCGTCGCTATGTCGAGGAAGACCGCGTTGTTGTCGTGTGGCGCTCGCACATTGAGCCTCTTGAATTCTCCAACAAGCGGTTTGCTGGTATTCATTTCCAGGAGAAAGGTTACGTTGTCATCAAGCCGCGTGCTCACAGTTATGAAAGTGCTGGCGACGATGACTTCACGCTGGTGCAGACGTGCTACATTATTACCCCCGATCTGTCTGATCAATCGCTGAATGAAGACATCAAGACGGGTGCTCTTACCGAATTCGTCATGAGTTCCACTGCAGCCAATATTTCAGCCAGTAACGAGATGATTGAAAACGTCCTGCTGGACCAGGCACTGCAGCAACGGAAATAACGCGAGTAAAACCAACTCCTGTTTCGTGTGAGACCAACCTGTGTGGTATATCCATTTTGTATATTCAGTTCACGCGTACTTGTATGGATCAATATGAAGAGATATGATTGTGAATGCTGCTGCTTATCCTACCAAGTCGGACTCGACATTGATAGTTGAAGAGCAGTTTAAATTTATAGCGCGCCAAAGCGCACCAAAAGTAAAATCCTCGTGCGTTGTAATTGATGGAAACGAATTTTGTGCGATGGTGAATCGTTCTTCTTGTTATTCGAGTTGACGCCGCAGGATTCATCCATGTCGAACTGTCTGTTTCGCAAGGGCAGTTATGTCAAGATAGCAAGTCAGACGGATACTGGCCCAAGTTTCGAGCTGGTGGGGAGAATTCATAGTATCGCTTGCTACAGTCGTCCATGTAACTCGTGCTATTCTGTTTGAAGGCAACAAAAATCCCTTATCCAACGTGGTCAAAGAGGTACAGGCTATGGCTTGTTTTTTCAAATCTGATTATCCATGATAAGGAGACGGATTTGTATCCATTTGGGGCGCGTAATCTTGCCGAGTTCATAATCATCGGATTGCATTGCCCAATCAGTTTCTTATCCCCACATCGCAACGTTCAGACATTGCCCAACCGAGGCCACTCAGTTTCTTATCTCCCATATCACAACGTTCAGACATTGCTCCGAGATGGACGAAGCTACTACGTGGAGTGAAATGCTTACGTTTTTAGACGCTAACGACAGCAATAGAAGCGATTCCAGCTCCAGTGATCTCAACCAAGAAGTCGACATCTCTCATCAACAACAGCAACTGAAACCGGAGACGAAAGGAAGGTCCTGTGAGGTATACAACAAGCCTACAACGCCGCAAGAAAGCAGAGCTGAAAATTCTTAGGGAAGAAGCACAGAAGCTAAGCGCTCAGTTGGAGAAACTACAGCTCTCACGCCTTAGTCAAACTGGAGTGGTGCCAGTTTTAACTCTTCAAGATAGCAACCCTAGCGTGTGGCGCAGTCTTGCCATGGTCGAGAGTGAGGGACGCAAGCGTGTGGAACGCACGAACCGAGAGCTGAAGTCAATTATGGCTAACCATATGAAGGTTCATGCTGCAATCCGCAAAATACTCGGACGAAGCAAATGACTTGAGGTTTGTAATTTTCTCGTTAATTGTCCGTTGGTCTGCTAAATTAGAACCCCTTCGTGTAATGATGCGTTGTTGACAGGAAATGGACTTTGTTTTCAAGTCTTGTCCAACATTGGATCGGCCACTTCACCAACTTGACTTCAGCGACGCAATTCTGGCAGAACTTTCAAACAACCTGGGAAATCTACGTCTGCAAACGGACAGTGTATTACCAGCCTTGGAGGAGGATACCCCAATTACCTGCATTAGTCAGAGCAAGTATCATGAATCTGTTGGCAAGTGCGTCGAGTCTACCTCAACCACTCCAATGGCATGTTCCGTGCAAAAAGCGGCAGAAATCCTGTGGCATCATATCACGACCAAGAAGAGCAAGGACACTCAAAAGGCTTTCCGTTTTGTAAGGCATTAACACCCTATCTAACGCAGTAGACATGTCTAACAGCTCGTTTAATTGATTTGTAGGTCCGAACAAGGAATGACAACATACTCGAGAGAAACTGCATGGCTTCACTACCGAATGAGAAGGATTTATTCATAAATCTCGACGGCGTGAATATTGTTCGCAAGTACGAAGAAGCGAACCGAGTTGTTCTGGTTGGAACAACGACATGGTTCCTTCCGACAGGAGGACTTCAATTCGAAGATCATCACTGGACATCCGTTTCACCGTCTCCGACAGATCCAGTACACGCATCCCTGGTTCACAGCTGCTACCAGCTGCAAGTAAAACGCGTGGACACAGGCTCAGTTTCTCCTCAAGACTTTGCGCAAGTTGAAAATGTGGTGCTAAACTTGATTGGTGGGAAACTGCGTAAAGTGCTGCAATTGCAACAAAACGTACTCCTCGACTCTGTCACTAGTGTTGGGACAGTTTTCGAAAACAATATTTCTAACCCCTCAACACAAAGGTTACTTTGATGAGTATGATTCATCCAATTGCCATGTAAACAAGATAATCTCTGCCTTGACACCGATCTTGAGGTCGCTGTCAGCGTTCCAAACGTCTAATCAAACAAAGATTAGAATTCCAGAATCTGGTGATCCAACGCGTTCAAGAAGATGTTGTTGAACACCCTCAACTCTGCTCTTCACGCGTTGACCCATCGAGCGAAGAATTACATTCTGGAACTTCCTTGATAAAATACCCTCATGTCTTCCACGATCTTGACAGACACCATCATCGGATTTTACCGAAATACGACAGCATGTTCATACAACAGAGGATGTTTGTGGGTCAGTCGGAGATTTCATGACAACAATCCATCCCTGCGACTGAAAACGAGGTTGCATAAGCTCTTGCCCAACAAGTGACGTCCATGCAAGCACAACGCGATGATCTTCATCTCGCCTCTGAAGAAATGTGGCACCGCTAAGCATAACCTGAGCTCCCTCTGCATCGTCAAACTCAATAGAAAACCTCAATTCTACTGATTCCAACAAAGCCTCCTTTGTCTAGATCATCAGATTCTAAAGTCAGTAAGCTATAATTCAGTGTCTAGCACAAACGAGATAATGAGCATACCTTGAGACGGAAAGCAGCTTGCTTGCCTGGCCACTCTTTTGCCGTGATCACTTCCCACAGAAAGCTTTTCGCGGCTGCAAAGTCGCATGAGAGTGGAGTTGTGGTGAACAGTTCAATACATGGTCCACACGTTTGGTCTTGCTGCTTGACTCGAGAGATCGACTCCATCGAGTCAAAGTTGCTCAAACCAAAGGAGCCAAAAACAGTATCTGTCGAATTCAAGATGTTACCGACTGTCGTCCTTAACTGCATCGTGGTGGTATCACTCAGGTGCAGAGTCTCGGGTGGTAGTGGTAGATTCTTCCCCATTATCGAGTCAATTGTCTGCCATAGCATTCAGCAAATGTTAAGCTCATAAAGTTGAAGTCAAACTCCGGTCAAACGTACAGCAAGTAGCATCTTCTCCCTCATCAGCACGTCGCAAATTGCCCCAGCTGCCTGCAGCCTTCCCAATAACAAAACCTTCAGCTTCGCATTGATGTCTTCAGCTCTGCGTCGTTTGTGCTCCTCGTCGACGACAGTGAGAGCCCCAGCATTTTGTGTTGACAACGCTCTGCTCTCAACGTTGTTTTGAGTTCGTCTGTTGTGTATAAGTCGTTCCACTAAAGCCTCGTACTGCTGCACCTCGTCCTTCAGTTGCTGGCGCTCCGCTTTCCTCCTCTGCCGTCTCTTGACGTCGTACAGAGGGTTCCGCACTCTTTTCTTAGGCTTCGAGGGTGTTGGCTCTGAATTGCTATACACAGAGACATCTGAAGGCCTAAAGTCGATGGCATCGAGACTCAGCACGTCGTCACACGTGTCGAGGATCTCCAGCGCCTCCTCCAACGTCAGCGACGCGTCTACAGTCCGTTCTGACAACTTGTTTGTTTTTAAAATAAAAATTATTATTTAAATTTCATTTTGAAAAATGAATTTTGGTCCGCACGATGTCAGATCTGTGACGCGCGCACAATAAATTTCATTTTGAAAAATGAATTTTGGGTCAGCAGGATCAAGATCTGTGACGCGCGCACAAGGTCGCCAAACCGACCGGTTAGCAGGAACGCCACGAGTGGCTGCGGCACGACTGCAGCAAGGTGGTGGTTCGTAGAGATAGGAAGCGAAGGAGTAAGGAGCCACGGGCTCTCTCGATAGATCTACTCAGTTCCCATTTTCATTTACACAACTCAAGTCAACGTGACACGATGACTCAGCAGTTCAAATGACGTGATCGATGCTTTACGACAGAATTGACAATGTATTGTACGAGCTCCTCCGTCAACATACCTAGGTCCACTACATGTAGTTCTACTCGTCATAGGACGGTGTGGTGGAATTGATAGCCTTGGTATGATGGTGTGGTGAGAACATCTCGGACTCCGAGTGTTCAACTTCGTCACCC
The DNA here is from genome assembly GCA_002812785.1 of Phytophthora litchii. Taxonomy (NCBI): domain Eukaryota; phylum Oomycota; class Peronosporomycetes; order Peronosporales; family Peronosporaceae; genus Phytophthora; species Phytophthora litchii. The sequence continues at coordinate 20,734 of PCFV01000439.1, read as the reverse complement.
GAGAGAACCTCCTCCACCTCGCTCTTGAGGTACGCAAACGCAGACAAGAAGATGAGAGCGATAGGCACACCCAAATCGGTCACAGCCCACATCACGCGAGCGCCGTAGTGCTGGTAGAAGAATCCGCCGACCATTGTACCCACAGCACGAGCCAATCCGTTCTGCGTCGCATTCAAAAGTCCCATGACTGTTCCTTCGCAGCCCTTAGGAGCAGCAGCGTAGATGTACTGCGTGCAAGCTGCCCAGGCCAGGCCGAACGTGCATCCGTGCAAAAACTCAAAGGGAATGGCGCTCCAGGCGTTCGTCATAACTGCGTAGTACGTGATGCGAAGTGCGTAGGCTGTAATGGAAACCAGCAGTACCTTCACCGTGCCGAGTTTCTTGATAATAGCGTGCGAGAAGAAGAAGGCAGGTAGCTCTGAGATGGTCTCACACATGATGGCAATACCCACAATCTGGGCGTTGCCGCCTGATAAGTTGAACAAGTTGAGTGCCAGGAAGCTCGACAGCACGCCGTACATGAGGCCCATGAAGAACACAACGAGAAGCAGCATGATCACATCCTTCTTCTGGCAGATACGACGCATGTTGTCAGCGAACGATGGCTGACGCGCAGTCTTTCTACCTTCCTCCAGTAAGGGCTGAACCTCCGAGGTGTCGTGGTGGTGTCCATGGCTAACCGGCGGAATGGTGCGCAGCACCAGTAGCGATGCAAACATGAAGATGAGACTGATGTTGAACGCCCATGAAATCCCAGCAGCAGCGACAGCCAGGCCAGTGATGTAGGCGCCAGTGCCCCATCCAACGGCACCAAACAGTCTTTGTTTGCCGTACTCGCCACCAACCTTCTCGATCATATCCAAGGCAGCGTGATCCATGAGCGAACCTGCTGGCATAGACTGGAAATTGGCCAGCACCAGCACTGCGAGTGTCCAATGGTACGACCAGTAGAAGTACTGGATGGAGAACATGAGCAATCCGCCCGTGATGATACACAAGTTGTGAATGAGACGTTGGTTGTGGATGTAGTCGGCAACCGCGCCCCAAATTGGCGGTGACACCATGGCACAGACGCAAGGCAGCGTTTGGAGCAGACCAATCTGCACCTTGGAGAATCCTGCCGTCTGCTGGTAGTACACGGCCAGGAAGATGGCGACCGACGACTGCTGCACGTTGGAGATGGCGTACATGAGCTTGGGCTGCCACAGACAGTTTTCATACCACTTGGGCGGCTCCGAAGACGACGTCTCCTTTATCTTGCCAGCGCACATGTTATTGATCTTGAGTCACGCGAGCTTGTGCGATATCTAGAGCTACTTGACGAATGAACGAGCTGGTCACCGCGCCGAAAAGCTCGGTCGATTCCGGTAGGATGGGAATAGCTCGGACTTCATCCACATGCCCAGCTGTGTGGAAATGCATCCACGCAGCATTGGCGACTTCAATGGTGTCGCCCCTTCCTTCAGTTAAACATATGACTTACCTTTTATTAACAACTGGGACGGATGTCATAGGTGTCGCCACCTCAGCCTCGTCTATGTGGAGGGCGGACTTGAGAACTCTGTGGTACGAAAACCTCCAAATAGTAGAGCGAGTTGCACACGACAGCAAGGACCCTTGATTCATGCCTTGAAGGCGCAGTGTGTTGAGTCTACACTGTAGGCTGGAAAAGGTCGAAATGTACCGTGGTGATCGAACTATGGAGTGCGTCACTCCACAGAGTGGAGTCGACGTGGGTCGAGCCGAGAGTGCTGCTTCTTGTAAGCGTGACTTGGGTTCCACAGTGCAATGCTTTACCTATTGATCATGCACTGAATAAACTGCATGTATTGGAAACAAGAGAGAGAATCTGAGGTGTTGCTGCTTGGATGTGCTTTAGACACAGAAGCATCATCCAGCGAGGCCTACTAATGATGCAAGTTTGTGTGGGGTGTACAGCATATTAGTGTCGGTTTTAAAGACGCATACAACCAAAAAGTGCGAACTGTGATTTCACTAGTCATCCACCGGACCTGGCGAACAAACTCAAGATGGCTTTCACCCAACCCAAGAGTTGTTCACTTCGAAAACTTGCAACTTCTGTCAAATCCTCGAACCAAGATGGCTCTCTCTAGCTTTGAATTTGATTTTAAACACCGAGAGCCTTTCCATAGACGTTAATTTCAAGCTCTCTATCGAAGTGTAGTACGTATGAGGTATGGTGTTCGAGTACACATTGTAGTGGAAGAAGTAATCCAGACTCGGCTTTTCATTGAACAAATTGATAAACTTTATGTGAGTTTGATTTGTTTTGGCTTAGACGGCTAGTACTGCGCAGTGATCAACCCGTGTCGGGGCCCTATCCTATAAACTAGATTCCACAGCCTGCTAAACACTCTTTTCCGCTAAGGATCCATTTTCTACTTGTAAGAATGAGTAGCCAGAATAAAACTCGAAACTTTTGCTGTAATTTCATGGTCTCCACTTTAATACATCGGTTGAGCGTCACCTCGACCTGCTTAATTGAGCAGCTATGAATCAATAACATCTGCATAACAAAAATCTTCGGCGCTTCCTATACGCGAGCGTCGTTGTTAGCGTCCTCGACTACTTGAGAGACTCCGGTAGTGTAATTTGCGACGCTGCAAAGGAGACCATTTTGCACCATTTTCATAAACTTACGTAGATGGTCGCTTATCGACGTAAGCAGCTTGGTTCGTACTTGGGCAACCTTAACTGAGGTAGGATCGAATGTTTTCACTACCAAGCGATTGCAACTCTGCACGACCGATGTCATTGGAGAGGATTTCGGTGGTGGCGAAATGATTGTCCAGTGATGTGTTTCGAACTCGAGGCCTCCGGTTCGGAGGGTCCAACGTGTCTTACTGACAAGAACAAAGCGATTCTTCTCTTCGTACTTGCGATAGGCACTTACTGCATCAATGCACATAAGCTTATTGGACTCATTGCGTAACGGCAAGGTGAAGCTCATTTCCACGCTTGTGCTGTCTTTTTCTCGAATCTATCATGCCAAACCCATAACACAAATGTCAGTATAGATCGTGATGGACCTCATCGCGTCAACTCACGAATCGATAGAGCTTATCTGGCTCCGTTTTCTTCCTGGAAACGATCTGCTGCCAAAGTAATGCCCCGGATTTCGAAGTCGTGCAAGGCATTGGTGTAATTGAAAGCGTCTAAATACAGTCGTCGTCCAAAGTCCCATAAATGTCTTGTTGTCTCCTGTGAGTTCTCAGCGCGATTGTTTCATAGTTACCCAACGGTGGAAATGCAAGATAAGCGTGGCGATACATTCGTTCCAGGGTGCTGGTTATCTCTGTGAGTACAATGTTAGCAGTGTTGGCTTGGGCCAAGCATGAAGAGTACCACGATTGCGCATGGGAAAAAACCTTTGTCCTCAGAGAATATGATCAAGATTCGTAGAGTTAGTGTTATTATCAAATGAAGAACACGGGAGGTCGTACCTCATGCACTTTACTCCCCCACAACAGCTTCTGAATCGATGCAAACACACGCACGTGGTTCGACAGAATCTCTTTCAACTCGCGACTAGTTTTTTCTGATCTGCAACGTTCGTTATACGCAATGATTGCCACATTTCGCCATGATTCCTGTCTTGGCTGCGACTGGCAAGAAAAAGGTTTCGCTTCTCTGATGTAAGTTTGCTGCAACTGGGTCAGTTGGTATTTCAGCATTTGTTCTTCTGATCGTAATGACAAGAGCTCCATTCTTCTGCGTCGTTGTAAGTCTGTAGAGTACGGCACAGAACCGACCCTGTGAATTCGCTTTCGTCGGTGTAGCATTTTCATGCTCTTGTCACTCTTTAAGGCCTTGTTCTTGCTCGATTGAATTGGTTTAGAAGAACGGATGTCGACTTTATCCTCAATAGTATTGACTTCATCATGACACCAGTTTTCAATGTCATTCAGTATCTCCATCGATTCTGACAACGTCAGAGATTCCTCGTTTCTGGTATCCATAACGCAGTGTGATATAATTCGCTTGTAGAGTGAGTCGATTAGTAAGTGAAGGATTTGAGGCAGCGTAATTGACTGCTTGGTTGTTAGACATGCATGATTACGCGCCTCGTAAACCACCAAAATCAAAAATCCCTGTTCAATCAACAGCTCATCGGCTTTTGCAGCAGCAGATCGCAATGTACTTACTGGTACGTAGTCTTTCCCAAAAGGATACAAATGCTTGTTTTAACGAAGGCACTGCAGAATCCAGTAAAAATCAATTGTGGTTGTCTGCGATGCAAGCTCTGCATCACTGTTACCACTCCTGTACGATGTGTACGTATCTACCTCATAATCTTTCGTTCAGCGTAATCGTATGCTTTCTCGTAACGGAAACACGATATTCCAAGCACAGCCATAACGTGCTCAACCAAGTTGCCCATGCCCAAAGTGGTTACGTCCCGACAAAGTCAACAAGATCTCCACTCCCTGCTCCAACCAGAATTCTGCGCTGCATGACTAGGTATCTCTCTTTGATTTGTTTTCCCATTGACAGCAGAGCTCGATCACGCACACGGTCAACCGGTTCTCCATCTACAACGGTACAACCCCCAGCCTTTTCAACAGTGATAGAGTAGTTGGACTGGATCACACATTTGTTCGGCGGACTTGATTGCGAACGGTGGACAGCAAGCCACGTACACTCTCGGAAACAAAGAGCTCCACATCTGTCAAATGATATAGCTGCCCACAAAGTCAACCACCAGTTACTGCTAGTACTTTTCCGTGTCGAGCCAAATCCGTCAAGCAGCACAGTCCTGTACGGAGCACCCAGTTCAACTGTGAACTGTTGCACGTGTAGATCATCACCACGTCGTCGAGGTTCTGGGACACAGAGCGGGCCAGCAATATCACTAGGACCTTTTACATGAATCGTGGTGCCCAACAACCTCACTGCGTGGTCCATTCCACAATTTATCGGAGTTGTCGTTGTCATCTCTATGGTAGGTCCAGCAGCTGGATCCAGTCGGAGGTCAAAATTAAATGAAAGGGAATCATCCGCTGTGGTGGAATTGAGGGTAGCATTGGCATGATCGTACAGCCGTTGCAACGTCACTTCAATCTCGCGCCGGACCGCAGCGGGGTTGATGTGGAGCGTTGTTGGGTTGCAACAGTGTGAGCACTGGGAGACCTGAGCCTTAATCTCTCTTTGATAGTGATTTGCTTTGCGTATATCGTACATGGCAGAACGCTGCAAAACATACAACACAATTGCAGGTGTCAGGTCAGATTAACAACGCTTTCCTCGTAACTATTGATTGTGTACCGGCATGACTGGTCTTTTGTTCATGATGGTGTGTAAGGACTTCGCCACCTTCTGTTCTTTGGCCAGTGCTCTCCTGAGCGTCATGTTGAATAGTTCGGCCTCAATCCGCCCCTGCTTCATAGCTTCAGCCTTCTCCTTCCACGAACATTCATGTAGGTTTTGCTTCCTCTTCTTACGCGACGGGCTGGTCGTTTGGACTGCTAAATGAGGCACCTCCCGATGCAGTTGCTCCAACTGCGTCTCTAGCTGCTGGGCCGTCTCCTTCAGTTGTTGTCTCTCTTGCTTTTGGCGCTGCCGCCACTGTGCGTCCTGCAGCCGTTGGCGCTCCCCCCGAACTCGCTTAGGTCGACCAGGAAGCATCGGGACGGTAGACTGGGTGCTGCACACCAAATACCGTGATTGTGCGTGTGGAGGATTACGTACGACCAAACCTGTGATTGGAAGGTCAGCCAGAATGATGACCATGGCACAGTAGCGAGTTCCGAGTGCTTTTGCATTCCGGCTTTCGCTCACCTGAGGCAACACATCAGCCATGCGATTCCGATTTGGGGAAGGCGAGGAGCAGCTCTTTGTGGCGGACATTCTTCCAATGCTCGACATCGAAGACGAGGAAAGTTGTACAAACTCCAGCAGTGACTCAAGTGCTGACTCGAGTGATGTGATAGAACTTCACACCAGTTGTCAATGTGCCGAGGAGCTGGAAATGGGTAAACTAATCCCGACATCTCGGTCGAGGCTGCGGATCAGAGGCAAGATCGATCATTTGCGTCGTGAAATTCAGACTCTTGGAGTGGAGTTAGCCGATCTGCACAAGACAGGACGAGGGATATCAATCGAGAAACGTACAGCCACATTGCGATGAAAAACAATTGCAATTAAAAACAAGCAGCAACGGCAACGCGCAGAGCACGACAACAAGGTGCTCAAGAGGATGATTGCGGCGCAACACATGCTTGCGAAATCCATCCTCAATGGGCGCTTTCGATTAGGTGGAATTCGTTGTTTGATCATTTGCGTCGTGAAATTCAGACTCTTGGAGTGGAGTTAGCCGATCTGCACAAGACAGGACGAGGGATATCAGTCGAGAAACGTACAGCCACATTGCGATGGAAAACAATTGCAATTAAAAACAAGCAGCAACGGCAACGCGCAGAGCACGACAACAAGGTGCTCAAGAGGATGATTGCGGCGTAACACACGCTTGCGAAATCCATCCTCAATGGGTGCTTTCGATTAGGTGGAATTCGTTGTTCGGTGAATTCCTCATCCCATCGAAGATTCCCACGCATTAACGTTTAGTTAGTGGACGTGCTAGATTTATCCCGGACTCGTATCGAAGCTCATGGAAATGCGTAATGTATAAAATACTTCGTCGCACAACACTTTATGGCACTAGCATTTGACAACCACCATGCTTTACGTAAATTATTATTAAAATATTACGTAGCTGCTAAATACTCACGCTCATATTTGGAATGGGTAGACCGCGCCACTGGTTGAGCACTCCGGACAGCGACATCGTCAGTGTGCTCTGGGCAGTCAGCAGTCTCTTGAGTGCCCTGTTTTGCTCTTCTGCTTGCTCTCTCTCCTGACTCTGCTTCATAGCGATAATCTTCCACATAGTTTCCGTGCTGTGCAACTCAGGGCTGGCTGTGACTTGTTTTGTGCGCTGCAGGTTCTCCAGCTCTTGCTCGAGACTCTCGATCTCACGTCGTAAGATCTCGATCTTGCCCTTGTTCCGCAGTCGGGGGCGAGATGCGGACGGCCTCCGGCCTCTCTTAGGCTTGGGCTCCAAATCTTCACCACCATTAGAACGAGGACGCAATCTCTTTAGAGTACAAGGAGTTGGCTCGGGGACGACAGACACCGCATCTTGCAATAAATCAGTCGTCGACCAGCTTGCTTCGTCGAGGAAACTGAGGAAGTCCGACACGAAGAGTTGGTCGGCGCCTGCTTCCGGTTCGAAGAGCAAGCTCGAGACACTCGGTTCAACTAGCAGACTCATGGCGCTTGAGGGTTCCGAGGTGAAACGCGAAATGAGGAACTGCCGCAACCTCTTCACGTCAACAGCGGGGAAAAGCGTTTCGATTACGCGATGGCTGCATCGGAGTGTGTGTCAGATGACTTTGCCGTTCATGAGATACCAGGCCGTTGAGACGGCGCTAGCGCGGTGCCAACCATTCGAGCTCAGCAATCTCGTGACTTCGCGCTGACGAAGTTGAGACTTCGATTGCAGTCAGTAGAACGGGTCAACATCCGTTGGGGGTATAATATACCACGCGAATTTCGCCAGGAACTATGCTCGCGCAAGCTGCACGACCGTGTTTGTTGGCGTGTAGCTAAAGATCATTTAGCTGCGCTTGACGCGAGTCATATACCTACCTGCCTTCTAGCACGAAATTCAATGCGCCTGTCCTTAGGTGCATGTATCAACTAAACTCGCCTGCATCAAAAGGCACTTTCAAAGAGCGTGTGCTCTTTGAAGCGATCAAAACGGCCACCCCGCCATATAGTCTGCATACCATCAAGAAGCACGCACTCCTATGCTTAGGCCCCGTATCAATTCATTGATGTAGACCAGCATGCTTAGCTGACTACACCCTGCGATGTGTCTGTTAGTAAGCTGTCTTGAACGCGCTCGTGAAACTTACGCAAGTCGCTACTAAGTAAATTAACAACGCCATGGCCAATACGGTCGTAGTCAATCCCCGCAGAACCATACTCTAAGCCCATTTCGCCAAGCTCACTTGAGACCTCGTAGCACGTACGAAACATTGATTCATGTTCAGGGTTGCGTGGGGACCGTGCCAACATCGTCCATCCTTTTTCTCGAATGCGTAGCTTCCATGAGTCGCAACCAGACTTCCTGTTCTTACACTCTTGAGTTTTTGACGGCACCATTGCAGTCGTCCAGATATACAAAATGCGATCTCGCTCCTCGAACTTTCGCACAAAAGTAGCTCCGTGAAAAGTGCATGGAGTTGGACCGTCATTGAGTGTTAAGAAGAAACTCTTCGCGATAGATCTGGCATTCACGTGCATTCGATGAACGAAATATGTGCAAAACGTACTGCCCTTGAGTTGCATCCCTTGCCAGATCATGCGACTCGCACTGTCCAAGTCGCTAGCCACTGGAGTTGATGAGGACAACTGTACAAATTTCCTCCCCGAGACCGGATCTCGCTTGATCTGCGAGACGAATGACGCCGAGTCGACTGCTCCAGCTCCGCTAGTAGCAAACACGTCTTGTGCCGTGGCGTACATTTGGTCGAGATAGTTGCGCAGCTCTCCCAGCTGCGGGGTAGCATCATTACTCCTCAGTGATGTCCCCACCATACTTGTCGAGGGAGCACCAACTGCCACGTTGACTTCGCAACCAAGAGACTGTAACTGCTGGAACGCGTTTTGCACTTCTTCACCACTTTAGTCAACAGTGTCTTCAGTTGCGCATTAAACTGCTCTGCCTGTTGTCTCCGATACACTTGAATTGTAGCTTCCTGCAACCAGTAACTCGATCTCGCATTGCAGCTTGCAGTGGTCAAAACTCCGTTACTGTAAGTATGATTGCCTGTCAATGTTGTCAACGGCAAAGCTTTAAGGCGATCCAATTGCATCTGCAGCTGCGTCACCTGTTCCTTCAATTCCTGCATCTCGTTCTTCTTCTTGGCCCGCAAACGTGCTGCGTAGACGGCATTCATGCGTCTGCTCTTGGCTTTCTCGTGCTTGTCAAGTGCTGCGGCGTTGTTGCCATCGCTTCGACGGCGTTTGAGACTCCCCGCGCCGCTATCGCTGCCGCCAGAAGCCTCGTCCGTCTTGTTGTCACAGAAGTCGAAGCTGTCCACGAAGGCCAGTGCCTCCGCCAGCGTCTCGGGGTCGCCAGAGCTCACCAATGCATCTTAGTGAAGGTCAAGTCTATATCGTAGGTTCCCTTTATTCGATTCAACAGGGTGATTAGGTATTCATTTCCTTGACAGGAATGATGGCCGATCAAGTTCAGTCCGCAGGTAGCACGATGGTCAACGGATCTTCGTCGCCTGACACGACGAGCACGGAGGGCAACAGCTCGCCCTCATCTGCGTCTAGCGTCGCCAGATCTTATGTCACTCCTGCTCCCAAGAAGAAGCGTGTGCGGCGACAGCAGGTGGAGCTCAAACACCTCCGTGAACTGACTGGGAAGCTCGAATACCGCTTGGAGCAACTCAAGAAGCGTCGAGCATGCAATGTGCCAAATCCAAACATCTACAGCGATGGCTATGGAAATAGCAGTAACAGCAACATAAAGTACGGTTCTGTCTCCGTGTGGGAAGCCATTGCGGACCGCCAGTTCAAGGAGCGATCACGTGCTGAGAAAATGAATGAAGAGCTCAAACTGATGCTGCGAAATCAAACAAATATGGCCCAAACACTGCAGACCAAAGCATAGAAGGCTTTAGGAGATAAGGTAGGAACAGTATTGACTGATGAAACCATCTAAAGAAGACTGATGATTGTCTGTTCATACAGGAGCTGATTGGACTAACGATGATGCAGCTGCAGGACGAGGGTCCTCGTTACTGGGACTTGGGGACGGGAGATGAGGAAGGAATATTCGCGGACTTGATGACGTTGGTGGTGAGGACTCGATTAGAGTTACAGCGACGTCAAGTAGAGGACCCCAGAAGTGTACTATCGTTTGCTACGTGGGGTATCACTGTTGGTGAGCCTCATCTGAGGACAGATAATGAAGCTGGTGTCTTGATGGAGACGCATGGATGCTCACTTCTTCCTTTCAATGTGGAGACGACGGTGGCAGCATGCTGGCGGATGTTTTCTTTGTCTCAAATGAAAGACGTGATACCCCTTGCTAACGAGGTAGGCTTGCTTGTTGCCTTGCCATAATGTTTCGTTGGATGTAAAACTAACATTCATGCGATTTTATATGTTCCAATAGAAAACAACCTTACATGTACAAGACGACATGGTAGCACGATCGTTCACGTGTTCTTCGTCACACCTCGGGCGTCAGGTCGATGTACGAGGCAAGCATACCTGCCGAAAATACGTTGACAAAGATGGCTGCGTTACCATTGTATTTGCCGGGCGCACGGGTCCAGCTGAAATAAACACTTCTTGTCAAGAGGTCCAACTCCAAAAAACGGGGTGGATCAAAGTTCGCCAGATGCACAGCCAAGACGCGGACCAACAGTCGGCAGCAATTGTCGAAATGCACTCGGAGACGTTGCCACGTTTTCAGCATGGCAATGCAGACCAGGGCCAACGAGCACGTGAGGTTATCGACTGTGTATCGAGGTCCCATCACGTGGTAAACGACTGGTACCGACAAAAGCTAAGTGAGATGCTTGTGGAGGAAGACTGGAAGGCGTTCCGTGGACGTGGTGACATGTCGGTTTGTTAGACTCGATGATTACGCTGATGTAGTGAGTACTTCAGTTCGTATGGTACATGAATTTACGGTATTTTCGTTTTTTCACATTCTGAACAGTATCATCGGTGCCTCGGTGGAGACGGTAAGACCAGCAATGAAAACACTATACTGCTTCCTATGATTGAGCATTCGTTACCGTTCAACCGTGAAATTCAACAAGAGTTTCCACTCAATCTCGCTACTACCGCAGGCGAATCTTTTGCTGGCAAAATAGGATAGGGATAACGTAAGGTGAAGTGATTGACAGTTGAAGACTCCAATTGTCAACATGAATCAGAGATGCTGCCAAGATTTCAAAATGTCAACAACGAGCTTGAAAAAGCATCAACCGCATCTCCGAGTAGCACTACGTCATCAACCACCTACATAGGCATTAGGCATTAGATGCTTCTTTGAGCCAGATATTTACTGCCGCACAGCTTCGCCCTAAGTTGCACGTCGTTACTGCAACATAACTCATGATCAGCAATATTGTATGAGCCATCCTCTGAACTTCCTTGATGGACAAGCTGCTTCCTAATAGTAAGGCGCCATCCGATGTCCCTGACACCTTCGAGCCATTGCTGGACGACGCTGCTCCCACGTTATTAGACTTCCTCGACTCGCTCGATGGTAATGAGAGCTTCGACGTGGAACCCAACCTGCTGCCAGCTTATCGACCATTAATTTCGAGTGTGAAGATGAAAGCACCTGAGAAGAAGCTCAAGACCAGGACTAAGTCGAACACTTGGAGACAACGCCAGCGCCTGGAAGTTCTGCGACTGCGAGAGGAAGTGAAACAGCTTGATGAGGAGCTCAAGAAGGCGAAGTTGGCTGCTGGGGTGCGATCTACTCTGCCACTGATCAAAGGAGTTCGCAGAGTTGTAGCCGCACAAATAAACTCGTCAGCATTGAAGAAGTTTCTAGGTGAATCATGGCAAGATGCAGCTTCTCGGGAGTCCCTAGCTCGCCAAATGGCGGACGTCGAAAATGAACGGCTTCACAACGTGTTACTCATGCAGGTGAAACATGCACGGAAGCTGCATCGGATGATGACAGAACAAATGACGACTACTGTTGTGGCTCAAGCACTTGGTTGTCGTCCCGCAATTACTGGTGATGAGGGATGCCCTCCGAAGGATAATAATGTGGTGTTCCAGAAATTGCTAGCGGCATTGGACGGGCATTGCGGGGATACCCGCGCCAAGGCTATAGCCGAATTTAATAAGAAAGATGGTCACGTATCGATCAACCACGCTCGTGGATTGCAAGTTCACATTGTAAATAGCTATACTGTTCCGTTTAGCGCGGAGGCGACAGAGCAAGTAGTTTGGAACGTTTTAGCGGAAAAGGAAGACAGCAACATGCGCAGCAGGGTGGCTTACAACGAGGTACGCTAGTTGCTGTTAATGTTGTGATGTATGCAGTTCTCACAAAATTTCCTATTGATACAGTTGTTTGAGGTTGACAGAACCACCATCTTACAAAGTATACGAATGTTTATCGTGGCGGGTTCGCTTGAGCTGTGCTTTCTTGTTCGCAAGGGATGTCGCAAGCATGTTACGGATGGCCAGACGAATTTCGTGGTACATGAAATGTCTATAGTCAATACTTCATTCGGCGCTGGCGTATCATACAGTGAGGTTGTATGGCGTGCTGTGCAACAAGGGAAAGAGAGAGCGGGATCTCCAACGTCAACCATTGAAACGCACGTGGAGGCAACGTTTCCCTCATATAAGACACTGAATTGCCTTCCTCCTGAAGGCCTCAAAGGTTTTCATGACTCGTTGATGCGCTTCAATCACAAAGTGGAAGATTTGCTTGTCAATAATGATACCAGTTGCGTACAGCCCCGCACGTAGCCCACGTTCCAAACAATTCCACTACAGTTGTCCAAAGTTCAAAGCATGTTTCCAAGTGTCGAATGAACAAGTCCAAAAAGGCCGGTCCGTTTGTATTGCGTATTACAGAGCGAAGTTGTCTAACCAGCCATTGATATTCCAGTCCTCCTCTACGAGCACTTCATTGATCAATTTACCACATACATCTGTGATTGCATCATGTGAGTTCACCACGAAGTTTGTAAGCGCACCAACTTGCACCTCTTGATCAGCAATGTCATCCTGCAGCTCCAACGTCATCTTACAGTATGATTGTAGAGACGTCGACGTCATGGTCATCGAAGTATCGATATCATAATCGTCACCAGACGCGAGATTAACACCTCGAAGTACAATCCACCCTATCTGATTGCATCGAAGCCCGCTGAGTTTGATGTCGTTAATCTCAATAGGTTCCGTAAAAGATTTCCATAAGATCATGATACAGTCATCACCGACGTATTTGCGGTACGTCTGCTTGCCTCGAACATTCGTTCTAAACGAACCAGGGTTAAAGTTTAGACCGTAAGCTCGAGCAACCAGGTTCTCTGTCGATAGCCTTTCATCATGAAAGTAGCACATTTTCTTGGGTCCATCCTTTGCAAAGGCGCGCCAGAACGCCTTCTCCGTCACTTGAACATCAAATGGCAGCATTGAGCATGCCTTCGTCACAAACGCGACGCCAGTGTCCGATCCCGCCTCGTTCAACACCTGTAAGTCGCAGAACGATGCAGCTCGATCCGCAAACTCAGGCCCTCCAAACACTTTGTCCGCATCAAGATGGGCACGTTGCACGTGTGCCAACTGATCCGCAAAAATCTCATCATCTGTCAGACCTATCGTCGTAACAACCAATGGTTTGTAGCGCTTGATCCCCGCCATTTCGTCCATTTCTCCATCCCTCGGACGTTTCCGCAGCAGCCGCTCCAGCTTGGTGGCAAGCTTCAATTGTCCCTCCAGTGACACGCGGAGTTTCTGGTTCTTCTCCTCTGCTCGAGTTCGTTCCTTCTGCTGGCGCTCTGCAATTCCCTTCCATATCGACGGACCTTTTGATTCAGTCTTAATGGCAGGCGTTCGAACCCTGTTGAGCTGCGTCATCTGCTGCTCTAACTTCCCCACCAAGTCTCGTAGATACTCGAGCTCCAATTTCTGTCGCCGAATGCGTTTCTTCTTGGGTTTAGCCGGCGCTTGCACTGCACTTGGTTGCAATTGTTCCTCCTTCACAACTGTAGACACAGTCGAACAACAGTCGACAGAAATCGATGACTCCGCTTTCTTCGCAGCATTATGAGCTACGATATCGGTGTTCAAGCATTGCAACTGGCCATTGGTCGTCATACCGTCCGTGTCGAGGTTGGTAAACAATGCTAAAGCTTCATCCAGCGGCAGTTCCTCGCACATGCCTGTGCTCATTGATGGATGTCTGAATCGTTACAAAATGGAACTTTCAGCCAATCATCATCGACCTCAAAAGAAATTGCACAATTGAACGAGATTTGTTTTACAATTGAAAGAATTTTTGTTATTCAAGTAACTTGTTGCCGAGCCAACCGTTAAGATTCCAGTCTTCCTCCACGAGCACTTCTGAGATCATTTTACCACAAACTTCAGTGATGGTGTCTTGCAAATTCACTACGAAATCGGTGAGGGTGCCAACTTGAAGATCTTGATTGGCAATGTTGTCCTGTAGCTCCATGGTCATTTTTGAATATGAACGCAGATGTGTCGATGTTACCGGTCTGGTGTTGTTGTTGAGCGAAGTGAGCAAGTTGTTATCGGTATCTGTAAGGTTTACACCCCGAAGCACAATCCATCCTGTCTCGTGGCAGCGCACACCACAGAACTTAGTGCCGTTGACTTCGACCGGATCAACTACCCATTTCCACATGATCATGACGCAACCATCTCTGACGTACTTACGATAGGTCTGTTTACCAAGCACGTTTGCCTGAAATTGACCTGCTCGGAAATTTAGGCCATAAGAGTATGAGATCACGCTCTCTGTTGTCACTCTTTCATCGAGAAAGTAACTATCTCTCTTAGTGCCTTCAGTAGCAAGCGCACGCCAAAAGGCCCGCTCTGTCACTTGAATGTCGAACGGTAACATAGAGCTCGCTTTCTTCACGAACGCGACGCCCGTATCTGAGTGGGGATCATTCATCACATGCAAATCGCAGAACGAAGTACGTGGGTCCGAAAACTCTTGTCTTCCAAAAAGCCGATCAACTTCGAGGTGAGCACGCAGGACATGCGCCAACTGATCCGCGAAGATTTCGTCGTCCGTTGCCACACAGACAGAGGGTTTAAAGCGTTTAGAATCCGTGAGCTTCGATACCTCCTGTGTCATGCCAACACGGTTAACCATGACATGTACGAACATCAGGTTAAGAAACATACCTCGTCTCTCGGACGCTTTCGCAACAGGTTTTCCAGCTTCATGGCGAGCTTCAATTGCCCTTCTAGTGAAGAACGGAGCTTCTGGTTCTTCTTCTCTACTCTGACCCTCTCCTTGAGTTGCCGTTCAGCAATCCCCTTCCAAATTGACGGATTTTGGGATTTAGCTTCAACCTGGATACTGCCATGGGGTTGTTTCGCCTTGAGGTCAGACATCTGCTCCTCCAGATTTACCACTAGCTTCCGCAGATACTCGAGCTCCAGTTTTGCCGCCGAACACGTTTTTTCTTAGGTTTGGCTGCAGGTTGTACTTCATTCATCTTTTGTTCACACGCAGGCGGCACCAGATCAGCAGCGCTGAAGTTGCTGGTATTTGACTGCCGCTGGTTGCTGAGGTTATCACTAAAAGTGGTGCTCATCTTTGCTGGTTACTCAACTTTTCAATTGTGAGCTTCCAGCCAAATGTGTGGATTCAGGGATTACGGCGAGGTCAAGGCCTCTATGATTATGACTTTTGCCATCAAAGATAAAGTGATGTCAAAGTATCGGTTTGGTAGCAAAAAAGACGATGGTTTCTGTTGACGAGTTGTGACTGATTGCTGTGATTGAGCTATCGTTAAATCCTGGCAACGCTGTAGACTCGAAATGTTGCTTATTTTGCATCCTCTCGCTAATTGTACTGTTTGACCACAGCCATACCTAAATTTTACAACAGGAGTAGCTATTATCACAATATCTAAATTCCAGGAGGGGTGAATGCTTGGTCTGCATATCAAAACAATACTTGCGGGTTAATGTGCGAGTACGTGGCGTACCAGGACCAGATCCCACTCGGTGCAATAGGGCTAACAGGAAAAAAGTGTTTGAGTTGAGGCAGGGGAGGTTCCAACTGTAATTTTGACGATATGACATCTGTTTCCCCCTAGTCTCTGCCACTGTGCAGCAGTAAGCTAAATATTGCTTGAAAGTGACAAAGGTAAATGGAACGCGCGCCATTGTCTCCGCTGAGCCAAGTCGTCGGTGTTTCACCACCGCCGGCAATGCTTAACGACGAGAAACTGCTACTCTTGTTGCGCTCTTTACCCCCTCAAGACATCGACGCATGCACAGAGGAACCAGAGTCGCTGAGTCTTGGGCATTGGTCGAAACCTCCTTCATCTGAGACCACCTCATCGTCTGAGGACTCCACTGAATCGACTCAAAATGTGCATCGCCAAGCAGTAATGGGGACTGTCAAGCGTCGCAAAGTAGAAATGGAGAAGCTCCTCACGACAGAGAAAAAACTGCGCGTTCGGTTAGCGCAACTCAAGGCAGCGGCGGAAGAGGAAGCGAGGATTGGGACAGGAATTGCACCTTCAAGCGCCGAGAAGAAGAAATTAATGCTACAGAAGAACAAGGCAGAGGGGGAGGCTTTGGATCGTCAACTCTCTGTGCGCGAGAACAATGGACTGCGTGCTGCTCTGCAGTATCAAATCCGGATAACCAAGTCTCTTCGACGATTACTGCAGCGTCACATGCGCCAAGAGGTTCGTCTTCTTGTACATTTGGCATCACAACCCCAATTTACCACTTTAACTACTAATGCTTGGTCTATAGGCAATGAAAAATGCAGTCGCTTTGTGCACTCACCAGGATCTGTTGGCCAGTATTGCCGGGAGTATTCGAATCCGCAGCGACCCCATTTTCGATGGACTAATTGTGGGATTGGATGAGGTATATGTCACTGTGGACAGGGTTTTGGAGAAGTCTGGGCTCAATGATCTGCCATGTCCCGGGCGCAGAAATTTATCATCAAGAAACCATTTGAAATTCGTTGAGTTTCTTGACTCCTATGTGGTCCCGTTTGGCGCTAAGAGTACTGAAAGAGCAGTCTGGGGATGCCTTGCAGAATATGATTGGAAAGGCCCAAGAAACTTGGCTTCAAGCGTAAGATGCGTATTGTGAAGTATTTTGACAAAACTAGGAATGCATTACTGACTTACTGGGTGGAGTCTTCCCAGTGGTGGTATCTTGGTACCGATCAAGAACTGCAGAGTGAATCGGAAATATGTGGAGCAAGATAGGACAGTTTTCATTGCGCAGACGACCCCAAGTCTACTCCTCCTTTTGTATTCGAAACGATGCGCCTGGTTGTAAGGGCTAACGGCTTGTCGAAGCTTGGACCGACCACCGTGATAGAAAGCCATCGCGAAGCCAGTCGACACGACAAGGATGATTTGAGTCGTATTTTGGCACATGTTAACGAGGCTCGTGGAACGCAGCAGTTACGAATTTTAACCATCGAGTAGAAGATGCACTTATCAAAGAGAAATGGTGATACATTGGATTGACTCATGTAATATACAAGTCCGAGCTGTTTTCTTTAGACTACAAATCATTCCCGCATGCTGCTTTCCAGTCCTCCTCCAGAAGCAACTCGCGCACCATTTGGCAGTAAATTTCGTTCGTCGTGCTGTGCGCTTTGGTCATGGAATCAAGAAGCTCACGGATCTGCCAGCTTTGGTCCACTCCTTCTCTAAACAATGGAGCCATTTCGGAGTACATTTCTACACAGGTTGACACAGCGGATTGATCCAGTACTCGCTGCAGCTTAATCCAGCCTGTTTTCCTGCACTGCATGCCTGCGAATTTGGTACCGTTGAGCTGGATTGGATCCGCATATCCTGCCCACACAATGATTTCACCATCGCAGTTGATGTATCTTTTGCAAGTGTGTTTTCCACGCACAAAGGCTGTGAAGCCTCCGCAATTCACCTGCAAGGCAAACGAAGTTGATGAAATGTCTTCATGATCGCCCAAGTCCTAGTGGAGGAGATCACAAAGTCAGGTTAGATGAGAACCAGATTTATCGATCCCACAGACGTTTGTCATACCTGCTGTAGTGATCCCTGTCGGCGAAATGCTTCACTTGCCGACAAACGCCAATATGCATTTCCTGCAACATGGACATCAAATGGGACTGTTGTACCACAACGCATCTCGAACACAACATTTGCATCACCACCAGGCTTTCGCTTCATAACATCGACACCTTGTGTGATGTCCGTCGAGAGCTGCAGTACATCGTTAGGTTGGGCGCTTTGTTGTTGCATCGTCAAATACGTTTTCGCCACTTGCGCGAGCTGTTTTGCATAGATCGCAGAGCTGTCATCCGACAGCAGATTCCAAAGTCTCGTCGACTTGTGCCCTATCAAGGTAGGCATGGTTGTAGCACCCACGAACAGTTTGAGTTGCTTCTTGAGTTCATGCGCAAGCTTAGACTGCACAACGCACGCTGCTCGCAGGTTCTTCTGCGTCTGCTCACTCTGGAGTCTCACTTTTAGTTGTCGCTCAGCGATATTCTCCCACACCGACGAAGCTGCTTTCTCGTGGCTAGTGTAGGACGTATTAACAGACACTCGTTTCTTGAGTTGTTCAAGCCTGAGCTCGAGTTCACGGGTCTGCTCGAGGAGGTACTGGATCTCTCGCGTTTCACGGCGAACGCGCTTCTTCTTTCGCTTTACTGGGCGTGCCAGGTCAGACTGACCTGAAGTGTGTGTTGGCATATCGGGTACGGCTTGGGCCGGTGCAGACGGCAATGACGAGAACAAGTCGTCAAATGACAGTGAGGCCTCCTCGAGTAACGTTGGAAGTGGTGCACTCATGGAAATTGCAATATGACAGTGACGTGGAAGCGGAGGTGGAGCAGTACCGTTGTGGCATCATCGGCGTGATTACATCGCTGTAGCCGGTGCAGCCCCTGTCACAACTTGTTGCCTTTTTGCACTTCTCTTGAGTTGCACAAAAGAAAAACCACAGGGTTTTGAGTTGCTGCCAGCGTCGAGTAATACTAGTTACTCGACACCCATGTGATCTACATGTAGTCTCCTTGACGATGAACTTCAGAAGCGCGGTGAATTCACTTTTCAACTGACCAAGTGTCGATTCAACTGGAACCGACAATGCCCAGTTGGAAAGACCTCGTTGTGGTCGCGACATCAGCTTTCGTCACTATTTCAACCGTGACAGCGAAAACATCCTATTCGACTAAATCAAGCGTGTTACCATGGGTGGATGTTGATACACCAGCAAATGCTCAAACCCATAAGTCATCTCGAGGACAGACCTGGTCGTTAATTATGAGCGACGAGTTCAACACGGAAGGTCGTACATTTGAAGCAGGAGAAGATCACTTGTGGACCGCAGTAGAGAAACCCGATGGTGTGAACGCAGCTCTGGAAATCTATGCTATCAATATGACATCAACTGAATGCGACGACGACAAGAATTGCTACTTCTACATCGAAGCCGACATTGACGAGAAAAACATCACGGTCTGGAATGACTACATCACGCCCCGCGGCTATCAAAATGTATCCTTTTACTATCGAGCTGCTATGGTGCAAGGCTGGAACAAGTTCTGTTATCAAGGTGGACTGGCAGTTGTACGTGCACAGCTGCCTGGCGTAGTCGGTGAGGACTCAGGGAATCCTGATCTCGTCAACGCCACGAAAACCACTCGGGCTGAAAGTATCGACTATTATCCAACTTGGCCTGGTATCTGGATGTTCGGAAACCTTGGGCGTGCAATCTTCACGGGCTCAACAGCCCGTATTTGGCCATTCTCGTACAACGAATGCAACGATACCGTCTTCGACTCACAAATCCAACGCATCAGTGCGTGCGACCCCAATCCAGGTTCAGGTATGAATCCTTATCAAGGTCGTGGTGCCCCTGAGATCGACATTCTGGAAGGTGGGGGTACTGAAATCTCTTCGTCCATGCAGATTGGGCCCGGTATGCCCGATGAATTTCGCCAGTTGCACGACAACGAGTCTTCATTCTGCATTTACACCTATGGCTGTAAGACCACCGGCGCCAACAATCCTGATGTGCCGACAGTGTACTACGAAAAACTTCGTGGATACAAGTCGTGGTACCAGGGAATGCGGTATGGCGCCAACAACCTGTGCGCTTCAGAGCACGATGAGATCCAAACATTTACCCAAATCAATGCCTCACTGACAAAGGGCATCACGGAAAATGCGTGTACGACAGACATATGCCCAGCATCGTTCGATGTGAACTCTGATCTCGGGCTCATGGATAACAAGACCGAGCACTGGGGGGTCAACTCCAATGGCACATGCTTCCCACGTATGAACGCTTACACTGGCGCTTACTTGTGTAATGCAGGAAACACTGCAACAAAGTGCACGGAGTCTGGTGGCTCAACTAGCGCGGCGTCGTCATTTATGTATCAAATGGATGCACTCTCTTCAAACTGGGGAATTCACCTCGCCGCGTACCTCGGTTGGGTCACGTACACCGTCGAGTGGGTCCCTGGAGACGAAGGCTACGTTCGATGGGAAATTGAAGGGCATCCTCTTTACGAAATCACTGCTGCTACTGTGACTAATCCACCTCAAGACGCAGCCCAAATGAATCCCAGGAAAATCATGATCGAAGAGCCTATGTACTTCATCTTCAATGTCGCGCTTTCGAGCTCGTGGGGATCGAAGCCCCCTAACGCTGGTACATCCGGCTGCTACGGCGACAGGAAGGACAAGAAGACCAACGCAATCTGTGATGCTTTCCCAATGAAGATGAAGATCGATTACATTCGCGTGTATCAAGATACATCTACCATGGCCTATGGCTGCGACCCAGCATCGCACCCAACCAAGCAGTGGATTGAAGACAACATAGACCTCTACCAGGGCTTCGACAACAGGGTGGTAGAAGTTTCTGGCAGGGCGTCATGGGTAGATTCCTGTGGGGTCTAATACCG
>PCFV01000438.1:0-26719 GCA_002812785.1 Phytophthora litchii | reverse complement strand
TTTTGTATTTGGATATACATATTTCCCACGTCGGAGTGCGGTTATGTCTGACCATCTGCGATATGATTAGCTGAAAATAATGTCTTAGTGGAATTAGAGATCTGTGGTTGGTTAAAAGTACAAAAGCTACTAATACAAAAGTTAAGTGACGTCGAAGTCGTGATGATATTCATCCATAAAACCTTTTGTTCTGCATAGTGGCGGCACTCCACTGGTGCTATTTACACTGGGAAGGCGCTATTACTTTGTATAGAGTAGATCCACTGACAAGCTTATTTTCCTGCAGAGATGACTCATTACGAGCGGCAATTCCGCTCGAATTCCCAACATTGAAACCCCCTAAACGGACATTCTGTAGGCTTCAACGGCTGTGGGAAACAAAAGGCCACCACGAAAGTCTCGATCAAAACGATTTAGTAGTACAGTACTCCCAGCACAATGCCAGCCAGAATCGCAGAACTCTAGACAAACAAAATAGGGATGAAATTTGAGCGAGACGAGCAGCAATTCAAAACGACATTGCACTGTCCTGAGGGATATGAAAAACCTAGTACATGTCGCCCTCGAAGAGCAACTCGTCCTCTTTTTTGCGGTAGATCTGGTCTCCTTCGTGGAGTGAGACTTCCAGACTGGCAGGTCCAATGGGACGTTGCAGTGCCACAGGCTGTTTGTCCGCTGCGGTGAGCGGAGTCATGATCTCCTCGTAGTCGTCGGTCGCCTCCTGTTCGCGCATCAAAGCCGTCTGCCGAGCACGTTCGCGCACCTTTGCGCCGAAGTGGATGAGGCACATGAGCAACGCCACGCCGCCAATGACAATACCCGTGATAGCGGGGCCGCTCAATGTGGTCGTTTTGGTGGCAGTCTTGGTGTACGTCTCGAAGGTCGTATCCCAGTCCGAGGCCAGGCCCGTACGCGACGTGCAGCACTCGAGATGCTGCTCCCAGACTGCGTTGGTGATAACGCATCGGCCAGCAAGACCTTCGCACTTCTCGGCCAGGTTCTTCCACGTGTACGACTTGGTCTTTGAGTACGTCAATTGGCTGGTAAGACAGCCACTGAGGATCATGGGAGTGCCTGCCGGGTCTCCGTAACAGCCACTCTGGATCATCTTGGAGCCCTTGATGCTCTTAGTGTTGCTAGTGTAGCGGATATCCTGTTTGCCGACGGCCCAGAACGTCTCACAGTCTGTGGATGCAAAGAGGATGGCCGTCATACTGTCACTCAGCGGCTTAAGTGCGTTGTTGATGCGCCACTCGAGCGTGGGGCCATACAGGAAGCCGCAGTTCTCAGCAGTGGAGGGACTGGCCTCCGTTGAGCACGAGGGCTGCGTCGTGGAGGTCGACGAGTAGCAGCAGCCGTTCGACTTGACTTGAGTGTAGATGCTGGGAAGAGACGCCGTCTGCGTCGTGTTGCTTGAGTTGATGGTGGTGCCGTCGTAGCTCTCCGTGGGCGCAATGCACGTGTAGGGGCACGTGACACAGCCGCCGTTCTTGTCGTAGTTGCTCCAGTCATCCGTCGAGATCTCGATCACGTAGCCGGCCGACTGGTTAAAGTAGTTCTTGGCCTGTGCGGCCGAAGCCAGCAGCAACGGCGCCAGCAGAGCGACGCAGCGACGGCCGAAAGCCATTGGGGATTATTGTATCAAAGGCTGGACTAGTTCAGGGACCGCCGTCAGGTGGTGAGCTCTGTCTTCGCCTTTCGACTGCGCCAAGAGAAAAATACAGAGTGGGGAGCGACGACACAAGGCGGCGGTTGCCGAGCCAAAACGGAAGCAAAGTAAATTACCGATAAATGACGGCAAAAACGAGTCAGTGCACGCCATCTGGCCAGCGACGGTTCACCCATTGACGCGATCGTCACGCGAAAATTTGGGAAACCACCGACGAGTTGCCGCTGCTCGTCTTGGTGAAGGTCTCGGGCGATAATGCACGAGCTGCGTGGTGGTGCCGATGACATCTTGCCAGTCACACGCAGACCACCTCGAGTGCACTGGGAGCTCTGCAGCTATCGCTCTTGCGGTGCCTACTGGCAGCTGAGAGATTTGGTCGGTAGAGCTCGAGGTCAAGCAGATGGAGTGTGGATTTTTCTGCTTCGATCAAGGCAATTTTTGGGCGGAGGAGACTTGTATGCCCATCAGCGCGGGCTGAATTCTGCGGCATCACGACCGACTGCAGCCCCGCCGAAATGAGCGATGTTGCCGCGCTGGCTGCGCTCAGCACTCGAGTCTCGTTGAAGTGCTCGATCTCGTCGAAGCTCGTTGCAGTCGCTGCTTTAACAGCTTTGTCGCTGCCACGCGGGCGGCTGTCGCGCATCGAACGAATAGTTTCCCCGCACGATCGATGAGGCTGTCACGTATGTGAGCTTGCAAACAAAGGGGCCGCTGTAGAAGAGAAGCTGCCGCAGCGACCTTATCTTGCTGAGTTCGATGCAACCAAATTCGCTGTCGGCTGGTGAGATGCAGCGTTGACACCCATCGGTCTGGGATCACACTTTTCATATGGATGCAGCTCTGGCCATCCGAATCCGATGGCTTTGCTCGCGGTATTGGACCGAGCAAACTCAGCGAACGAGCTGTGACGCTGTCACATGCGTGCGTGCATGCGGAGCCAGTCTCTTCCGCTGCGCTAGTCGGGACGCTCGTGTTGTCGCGGTAATGACGCTGCAATGCTGACAGGGAAAGCCGGCCAAAGGACCTCGCAGTCAATGTCGCCGCGCATCGCGTGGACGGCGAGAGGTTTCACTGCAGCACAGTAGTTCACAGCCTCGTGGTCCATACAATCCATGAGCGAGTCCATTTGCCGAAACTCCTCTTGACTCCTGAGTCGCATGAAGCCAGTTTTGGCTCGCGGGCCCGTCTCTGGCCATTTGTCTTTTTTCCGTTATGGATTCTCTCGAGTAAATTACGGTAATTTATCGTTTCGATCGCACGCCAGGGAAACGCCCAGAGAGAAAACACCCGGCAGGGGAAGCGAGCGCTGCGAGAGCTCATTTCTGGTTTTGTGTTCACTCGGCAGCAGACCAAAGCGCGCCCTCGTCCTCGCTCGACTGAAGGCGCCTTACCACATCGTCGCACCGACTGCAAGCCAGACACTCACCCCCAGAGAGAAAGAGACTTGCAGTAGCAGCGGCTCTTCAGCAGCATGGGGCTCACCGGCGCGGGCATCATCGCCTCCGTCGTGGGCATCCTGGGCGGCGTGTCGCTCTCATGTGGCGGCTGGTCGTCACTCTCCCTCGGCGCACGATCGCTCTTCGTTACGACGCAGTTCCTCTCGGCCTTTGCCATGTACGTGCAGACGACCATCACTCCTTCCATCACTTTTGAGGGTGGCAGTTTCTGTATATTTATAGCGGTCTCTTATAATTAGTACTGACTCTTATAATTTGTATGGATCAATTTAGGGGATTCACGGTAGCTTTCACTGCTATCGTCTCACTTTCGGACACTAATGAGTGGGTCGCTGTGGCCGCTGGCGGCGGCGCAGGCTTTGTGGTCGCGCTCATCGTGGGCTTCATGACGGTCTTTGGCCCGTACATCCTGATCCTCATCACAGGCGGTATCATCGCCTGCTATTTGCTACTCGTCGATGCGTACGACGGAGTCAACGTGTTCCCGTCGGACAACCAACTTGCTCGCCAGGAATTCGTCATCGCCTTTATGATCATTTTTGAGCTGGTGTGCTGCTCGTCATCCAAGACATCGGAGCTTGAGAACCACCGCTTCAAGTATATCATCTTCTCGGCCATCACAGGTGGCTGGATGGCCTCTGACGGTGTCTCTCGCCTTATTGACTCGAGCGCTGTGCTCTCGAACGTGGCCTACACGTCGATCCAGGATGGTGGCAAAGCTGCTCTAGACGGCATCGACTCAAGCGCCCAGACGCTCATGTTCTTGATTTGGGGCGCTGTATTTGTGGTCGGTGGCCTTAACCAGCTCTCCATGCGTTGGGGACTCATGTGCTACAACCGAGTTGGCGCGCACGCCCAGCTCGGCCCCGTCGAGGAGCAGATGCCGGAGCTACCCACTGGTGCGACATTACCTGCTCAAGCCATGACCGAGCGCGTTCGTCTTGTATGCGAGAACTGTTTCGCTACGGTGCCAAGTGGCACTGCCTTCTGTACGGAGTGTGGTGAGGCTATGCCCTCTGAAGATGCCAACCCTGACGTCAGCATCTCTCAAGCGCAGATGCCATCGGTCTCGATGAACAACAAGAGCCAAGTGCCTGACCGCTGGCAACAAGTGCCGCACCGCACGTACATGAGCACAACGTCGTTTGTCGACCCTAAACATGCCAAGGAGGGCGGTGTGAGCATGAAGGACAACGGCCGCAGCATTCGTTTCATGGATTCTGGTGTGCAAGGTCCGGATGGCAAGATGAGTCAGTACAACGACTCTATTGCTGGCGTTCGCAACTACTACGAACCGTCTTTCCGCTCGTTCGCTATGTCGACCTACTCGATCGCCAACCGCGCTGCTGAGCCTGTGGAGACCCCCAACATTCGTAAGTACAAGATGTCGGGTAGTGGCATGTTCCATGTCTTCTACTTTGGCACGGCTGCTACTGGTATCTTTTGGTTGTACTACCTTACTACGATGTACCCGCAGCAGTACTTCTGCGACCATGCTCGTCCTACGCTTCCTTGCAGTGAATTGCCGACTAGTGAGACAACTGGCTGCTACAGTTCTACCGTCAACTTTGACGCCGATTCTGGTGATGGATACTGTATCAAGGACGTGCCTTTCATGTCGTGGCTCATGTACGCTATGATGATCTTCAGTGAATTCCTCAACTACTTCCTTGGTCTGCTTTTCAACTTCAGTATGTGGCGTCCGATTCGTCGTGGTGCTCGTTACATGAACGACTTTAAGCCGCCTATCCCGAAGGAGCAGTGGCCAACGGTCGACATCTTCTTGTGTCACTACATGGAACCTGTTACGGATTCAATGCAGACGCTGAAGAATTGTCTCGCCATGCAGTACCCTCCAGAGCTGCTGCATATCTTCATTCTGGATGATGGTTACACCAAGTCTGTGTGGGACGCGAACAACCACTTCAAGGTGACGGTGAACACGAA
This sequence comes from Phytophthora litchii, assembly GCA_002812785.1. NCBI lineage: Eukaryota > Oomycota > Peronosporomycetes > Peronosporales > Peronosporaceae > Phytophthora > Phytophthora litchii. The sequence continues at coordinate 21,646 of PCFV01000438.1, read as the reverse complement.
GGTTATTGAGATTGCTGGTGATCTGCGTGGCGACCTCGCCCGCCTCATGCATGAACGTGTTGTCGGTCCAGTGCAGGATGATCAGAGCTTGAAAACATGGCGTCGCCAGCACAGCTCAGTCCGCGAGCTCCGTAAGGAAGGTGGAAAGGGTGTGCAACGTCGTGATTGCGCAGTTGGTTCGCTGTCAGATGACTACGACTACCGTGACCGTGGTATCCCGCGTGTGACTTTCATCGGTCGTATGAAGCCTGAGACGCACCACTCCAAGGCTGGTAACATTAACAACGCCCTGTTCAACGAAGGTGCGGATGGCAAGTACCTGCTCATTCTGGATAACGATATGAAACCGCACCCGAAGTTCCTACTGGCCGTGCTACCGTTCTTCTTCTCAGAGGGCGAGGCTGTTGACGGTGGAGGCCGTCAGTACAGTGACGACATTTCGTGGAACCAGGTGTCGTACGTGCAGACGCCTCAGTATTTCGAGGACACACCGCAATTGACCATCATGGGTGACCCTTGTGGACACAAGAACACCATTTTCTTCGACGCTGTGCAGTGTGGTCGTGATGGCTTCGACTCGGCTGCTTTTGCCGGTACGAACGCAGTTTTCCGTCGCCAAGCCTTCGATTCCATCGGTGGAATTCAATACGGTACCCAGACAGAAGATGCTTTTACGGGTAACGTGCTGCATACTTCTGGTTGGGATTCCGTATACTTCCGTAAGGATTTCGAGGGTGACGCCAAGGACCGTATTCGTCTGTGTGAGGGTGCCGTGCCCGAAACTGTGGCTGCTGCTATGGGTCAGAAGAAGCGTTGGGCTAAGGGTGCTGTTCAGATTCTTCTGATGAAGAATGAAAGTGAAGTCGACCCTGACTGGCGTCCGCCGCGTGTTCCTGCCCCCGACCCGAAGCCGTCTCTCGCGTTCCCGCGTAAGATGTTCTTCTACGATTCGGTTCTGTACCCGTTTGGTTCGATTCCTGCTCTGTGTTACGTGGCGATCGCTATTTACTACCTGTGCACGGGTGACGCTCCTATCTACGCTCGTGGTACCAAGTTCTTGTACTCTTTCTTGCCCGTGACGTTCTGCCGTTGGGTACTGAACTTGCTGGCTAATCGCGCTGTCGACAACAACGACGTGTGGCGTGCACAGCAGACCTGGTTCTCCTTCTCGTTCATCACGATGATGGCCATTGTGGAGGCTATTCAGGCGCGTGTGACAGGCAAGGACAAGTCATGGGCTAACACAGGTGCCGGTCAGAAGACGTCGTGGACGGAAATTCCGAACGTGTTGTTCTTCTTCACGCTGCTGTTTAGTCAGTTGGTGGCATTGATTCGATTCTTCGAGTACGAGAACGCCACGAACCCGTGGAACTACGTGTCGGCCATGTTCTTCGGCTTCTTCGTCATGAGCCAGTTCTACCCCATGGTCAAGATGAGTATCACAGAGTACTGTGGCTGGGACCACACAGCCGCCACTTTCACAGCCAATGTATTCGGCTCGCTGCTTGTGGTGTACATCGTGGTGTTCGTGCAGCTGTGGCAGGTGTACTACGAGGGCAACTTGCAAGTGGCCCAGGGCACAGATTCCGGTGGTTCTACTACGTCTTCCTAGACGAGTATCGGATTGCCATGAACAGTCAGATGTCCAGCCACTCGGACTGAGAAGAAGTGAGGAAGGCAAAGCACGCAGAGTGCAGCAGAAGCGGTAGTGTAGCCTATGTAGCGAATCAGCGGTGCGCTTGAAGCCGTGCGCCCTCTTCGTACTTCCCAAGTGACTGGACATTTTCATACGTACATTTGCTTTTTGCTTAAATCCGTTTAAGTCTGTGCTCACAAGTGACTGGACATTTTCATACGTACAATTGCTTTTTGCTTGAATCCGTTGAAGTCTGTGCTCGGTGGTGGTTTTATTGCTGTGATTCATGTGCAAGTGCGGTGTAGGATTCACGAAAGATCGCTGGTAACGGATGCAACTTGGAGGCGCTAGGAGATTGTTGTTGTTTGCTGTGTTGACATGTTGGTTGGCAAATGGTGTCTACGCATACGAAGACTCAAGAGCCTGGACATTTGGCCGTCGAGTGGAGCGTGTGTGCACTTTCGAAGGCTACTACTCGGTCCCAGACGCCACCACGACGCAGCCATGCCCTGGCACCATGCCTTGTTCCACGTAAGACAAGCATTTGTTGATGTCATTTGCAGATTCACTAAGTTTGTGTGATTGATGCTGCAGTGGTGGAGAGCGACGACCGTGCCCTGCTGGTATGTATGGAGCTGAGGAAGGTTTGCGTACGAAGCAATGCTCAGCACCTTGTCCAGAAGGCTTCTATTGTCCAGAAGGGACGGCAACGCCGATTGAGTGTGGCGGCGCAGATCGGTATTGCCCTCTCGGCTCGACCCAACCGATTCCAGTGCCCGATGGCTTCTACTCGCTAGGCGGCGAACCGACAGATCGTCGTCGAAGCAGCATCAGTCTGTGCAAACCAGGATCATTTTGCGTAGCTGGAACGTCGCGGAGGTGTCCTGAGGGCACCTATGGAGCTACGACCAAGCTTTCTACACCGAATTGCTCAGGGCGGTGTCCTGTTGGCCATTTCTGCCCCAAGTCAAGCATCCAACCAACCCCATGCGCTGCCGGGACGTACGGAGCTACAGAAGGTCTCAGTGACGCTAGCTGTTCCGGTATATGTCCTGTTGGGTTTGCTTGTCCCGAAGGCACTGCATCACCGACGACTTGGCCCTGCGATCACGATACATTCTGTCCCGCTGGAAGTGCCAACCCTCGATCGCCGCGTCGCGGCACTCATGTGGTTGAGATGACAGCGACAGAGGAAGCTTTGTGCCCGCTTGGCTCTTTTTGCAGTCCGGACGAGGCTCCAGGAAGCTCAAGGCTTTGCCCAGGAGGTACATTCGGCAACGTCACCGGACTTGCCACAGCTGCGTGTTCAGGACCTTGTGAAGCAGGATACTACTGCCCGCGAGGCAGTACAAGTGCTACACAGCTCCCGTGTGGAAGTGTGGATGTCTTTTGTCCAGCAGGGTCGGCACTTCCAACTCCAGTGGCGCCGGGATATTACACGATCGGCAAGCAGCCCATGGCGAAGGGCTCGCTAACTGTAGACGCGCTCGCAGCAGAGCACGATAAAGAGCGAATCACTCGTGTAGCTCAGCGTCAATGCCAGCCAGGGCACTATTGTGTGAATGGAGAGCGCTATGCCTGTCCTGCTGGTACCTTCGGCAATAACACTGGACTTACCACGTCTGGATGTTCGGGTGTGTGTGCGGCTGGGTACTATTGTCCTCAAGGAAGTATTGTGGCTCAAGCTCTAGGATGTACGACCAGCGCAGTCTTTTGTCCGCAGGGTTCAGCACAGCCAACAACAACAAATAGAGGCTACTGCGCAGTCTCAGAAAGCACTGCTGCTGGAGCGAGGTGGTATGACCAACGTAAGGCAAAGCCTGGAGAGTTTGCTTGGAGAGGATCGTGCTATCCATGTCCTGCCGGAAGGTACGGCTCAGAAGAGATGGAGACAAGACCGACATGCTCCGGTCCTTGTGCATCTGGATACTATTGTCCACCAGGGAGTACGTCCCCGACACAACACGAGTGCGGTTCTGCATCGGTCTATTGCCCGACGGCTTCGGTAAGGCCTTGGGATGTTTTGGATGGCTACTACACGTCCCTGCAGGTTCGTGCGATGCCGCCGAATGCAACTGAAGCCCCCGGTTGCGAGCCTGGGAAGTATCGAGACTATTCCACCACTGTCAGTGCCTTCATGGATGTGATAACTGGCCGGAGCCCTGTTACTGTAAATTATGGCGACTACTCTTTTCCAGTGGCAGAATGCGTGGCATGCCCAGACGGCACTTTCAAGCCAGGAACCGGAGATGACTTGCAGTTCTGTCAGCCGTGTCCTGAGTACACGACAGTCAGCACAAATGATCGACGATCGTGCTCTTGCTTTCGCCTGGCAGGCGGCACTAGATTTGACGCCTCGATTTTCACTCTGTACTTTGAGAAAGCGACATTGAGCTGCGAGCTTGTTCCGAAGACGTTGGCTGCTGCAATAGGCGATGGTGCCGCGAGCAATGACTCCGTGTACACACGTTCGGAACAGTTTCCTTGTGAGCGAGGCTACTACTGCCTAAATGGCGTTCGCTCGCCGTGCCCTGCAGGATATTACGGCGACGGTAACCTGGAAACACGATCGACGTGCTCTGGTGTCTGCTCATCTGGGTTCTTCTGTCCTCTTGCGAGCTGGAACAGCACAGCTCGTGTCTGTGGCGACGCGAACGTGTTTTGTCCAAGTGGTAGCGCTGTCCCCATACCCGTTTGGCCAGGTTACTACTCTGTTCGGCTCCTTCCGTTCGGAGCCGATCGTCTCTTGGTCTCTGATGTGGGATTCGAGAAATACAGCATTTCTTCAGTGGGTGAAGAAGCACCGAAGAACGAGGCCATCCGTGACGGTCAGCGTATTTGTGAACCTGGCAGGTTTTGCGTCGATGGCAAGAAGTACTTGTGTCCTGTAGGTCGCTACGGAGACAAGTCAGGGGAAACCTCACCACTGTGTACGGGTTTGTGCAGTCGAGGATACCAATGCCCTGATGGAAGTACATCTTCAAAGCAGATCGAGTGTGGTGGCAACAATTTCATTTGCGGCACTGGTTCACCTGTGCCACAGCTTGTGCATACAGGCTATTACTCCATCGGCCCCACCAGCACGACGCGCTTCTTTCAACAACCTTGTGAACCAGGACATTTCTGCGTCGACGGCGTCAAGTACCCATGTCACGCTGGTACATTTGGTGCTACTAGTGGTCTCAGCACTGCAGCGTGCTCAGGCAAGTGTGCTCCAGGGTATTACTGTCCGTTGGCGAGTATCTCACGCACACAGAACGAATGTGGCAACAGTTCTGTTTACTGTCCGGAAGGTACTGGCAAAGAACCACGATTCGTGTCGAGTGGCTACTACAGCGTTTTAACAAGTGGAATGGCCGACGATGGTCGTAACGCTACTCAAAACGACATGAAAATTTGTCCGAAGGGTTTCTACTGTCGCCAAGGCATCCGCATTCGGTGCCCAGAAGGAAGCTACGGAGACGTTGAAGGCCTCAGTGCGGCGAGTTGTAGTGGCTGGTGCCCTGAAGGCTACTTCTGCCCATTCGCTACTACAGATTACCGTGTCAATCCCTGTCTTCCAGGAACGTACTCCACAAAGGGAGCTGCAGTTTGCATGCAGTGTCCGACCAGCTCAATGAGCCGAGCAGCAGTGCTCATGACTTTTCAGTTGCTTCTGAAAGAGGAAGCTGACAAGCCACCGTGCACTACCCGCCGTGAATGCTGCTTCTTTGGGTAAGCGAAGATGAGAACATGCATGAATACAAAGAGATAGGATTTCTAACTCCGTGAAAACTGAGACTAAATATTCACTTGCTGATCAATGAGTGTTCCTCAATTTACTCTACAGTCGTCATCGTATGCATACTGATGCGGCTTCTGCAGTCTTGTACGTCAACAACCAAGACAAGTTGGCTCATCGGAGAAGTAGTTAAGTAAGCCCAGTGTCAATGTTTTTTGTACTGAAATATTGGTGCCAAGCTCCAAATGCAAAAGTCCGACAGCTGTGAGGTTTGAACTCACGCGGGTTACCCCAATGGATTTCAAGTCCATCGCCTTAACCACTCGGCCAAGCTGTCAGTGTATCATAGAGGAGACAAATGCAAAAACTAGTGATCTTTGGATTTTGCAAGTCCAGTTTTCGTCTAGTTTTCCTGATGGCAACAATTTTCACAAACTACTCCAGCAACTTCATGGCATCGCCATCTTGAGAGGCAAAATCCTCTTGGCAGTGGTAAAGATCGTGGTGGCAATCGTGCTCTCGTTGGTGCAACGTCTTGACCGTTGTGACGATGATAGTTACCAAGTATTATGACTGTAGTCTGCTGGTGTGGTTTATTCGTGTTCTCTGCTTTTTCTTCATCATCCGTGGCCTCTTCTTCCATCATGACAACAAAAGTCTCAAAATTTGCTCTTGAGCATGCACGAACATCTCGCAATTCAACGATATGTAGACTGAGATGTCAGCTCCAACATGATCTAACACCAAGTGCCATGCAACTGGAAAACAGTAGTCGTAGTTTTGAGCTGTGTCATATTGATTAAAAGATTCCAAATAACCGAAGAAGGCAAAACTCGCTAAGTAATGACAGCTCGAGACATCAAAGTAACTCGACGACCTTCTTCATTCGAGACGCGTCCAAGCGTAGACCGTAGGCGACCTACCGCCTTGACCTTTGCATCTCCTTACGGCGTCACCACATCGACGAAAGTCTCCAAACGAGCGCGTTCGGCCGCTTTGGCCGAGTGTTTCTGGTATTGCTTGTACAGTGCGAAGCCGGCCACAGCTGCAACGCAGCCAGCACCGACGGCAACGACACTCACAATAGTAGCCGAATTGCTATCGCCCGAGTCCTCAGACTCCGCAGACAGCACAGTCACATTAGACGCGACACTGCCACTTCCCTCACCAGCATCACCAGCGGCTTCACCGCTGGCACTTCCACCTGACGAGAGGACACAGCCCCAAGCGCCAGTCTTGATGACCTGGCACGTGGCGTCCACAGGCAAGACGCAGTTGCCATTGCTGTAGCTGGCCAGATAGTCGTGGCAATCGGCCGTGGCCGCATCACCCTTGACAGGACAAAGCGAGCCCGTGGGCTCGAGACCCGAGCCACTGCAGATGGGGCCGTCGATGCAGTAAGTGGCGTCGTGCTCCACACTCACCTCCCAGCAGCCTGAGGTCGTGGGTGTCGTGGTGTTGGTCGTAGTGTCATTGTTGGCTGCTGCTGTGGCCAGGAGCGCTGCAAAGGCTGCGATCGCTGACGTCTTCATGTCCTTTGCTCAGTGTTTTACTGTTAGCTGTTCTTCAGACTGGAAATTCGAGAATGGATAGCGAAGACAGAAGCTGCGAGGATGTGAAGATGGTGAGAGAGCCCAAGGATCGACCGAGAGTGACTTGGTGTCACCTGATAGCGACTCGTTTGCTGCGTCGCAGCCTCGCTGTCTGAGATTGACAACGCTACAATGGAGATGAACGCTCCATCGATCGTCGCAGCAGCCTTCACCAGCCTCGTTGCCAGCTCGAGCTCCATCCGTTTGGGCTCGAAGTTCGCTCGAAAACGACCGTCATCCATCGCCGGGAAGGAGACAAGCAAGATTATGGCTTCTACAGTCATAACTCCTTGAAGATTTGGTGACCTGAACACCGTATTGAAGCCACTAGCACTAGCAATTGACCAGTGGCACTAGTAGGCGTGGGGCTTCGGCAATGATCCGCTCCCACGTGTCTGCAGTCGTGTGCTAATGCTGCTCTTGACGACGAGGTCCCAGATATGGCGTTCTTCACTGTTGTCGACGTTCGATGCCACCGAGTGGATGCAACACGTTGCAACAAGATGATATAACAGCATCGAGTTGCAGTGGCAACTTTGCATGTAGATAGGCCTGATGGACTGCGGGCAAAGGCAACTTCACTCAAAAGCTGAGGGAGAATGCGTGTGTCGTATCTTCAGCTGGGATGATTACGTCTTGCGACATTTCTAGTGCGACAAAAGACTGGAAAGCAACATTTCATTAACCAAGAGATGCAGCCCAAAACTAAAAACGCAGAGCTCGTCAGAAGCGTTCGCAATCGCCTTAAGGCGTCACGACGTCCACCATGGTCGTCTCCTCCTCCTCCTCCTCATGCTCCTTCTGGTGCTGGCGGTAGATGGCCACACCGGCGATCGCCGCCACAGCCGCAGCTGCCGCAGCAATCGCAGCGATAACGCCCGCCGAAACGCCACTAGCCGAAGCCGCCTCCGTGCCTGCAACAAACGAGACCGTCTCGTCACCAGTAGCGCTGCTGTTTCCGCTGCCGCTGCCTCCATTACCGCCACCACCTCCTCCATTGCCTCCGTTTCCTCCATTACCACCGTGTCCGCCGTTGCCACCGTTTCCACCGTTGTTACCATTGCCGCCATTGTTGCCTCCGTTGTTACCGTAATTGGTTGGAGCTGGAGTTGGGTAGCCGTAATAAGTGGGAGCTGGAGTGGGGCTACCGTAGTAGGTTGGTGCTGGTGTGGGGCTGCCGGGGATGACGCATCCCCAGGCGCCAGTCTTGATGACTTGGCAAGTTGCGTCCACTGGTAGCACGCAGTTGTCGTAGCCTTGGAAGCTCGCCAGGTACGAGTGACAGTCGGCGATGGCTACGTCGCCCTTGACAGGACATAGTGAGCCGGCTGGAGACGGACCGGAGCCGCTGCAGATGGGGCCGTCGATGCAGTACGTAGCGTCGTGCTCGACGCTGATGGGCCAGCAGCCGAGTTCTTCGTCGTAGTAAGGCTCCGTGGTGGTCGGAGCGGGTGTAGTGGCCTCGTAGGCGGTTGCCGTCGCAAGCAGAACCGCCGCGAAGCTGTAGCTGGAGAACGTCGAGACCTTCATCGCTGTGGTTGGTGTCGTCTGAGGGACTCGAGCTGTCGAGTGCTGGTCTGTCGCCTTTGCCGCAAAATGCAGAATGAGAAGGTGACGAGAGTTCCAAACAGTAAACGCAAGGAGGCGCGTGGATCCAGATCGCGGAGCGCTGCAGTTCAGAGGACTCGCGAACGTTGCATTGGCGAATTGCCTTATTCTTGCAGAAGACGGACAAGCATCCGAGACAACACTTCACACTGCACCTGCGTTGTGGATGCACAATGTCGCGAAAGACATACTGGAAGAGGAAAAGTGGCCTTTCAAAAAACTACGAAACCTTCCAGGATTTACACTTGGTTTCAGTATGCAAAAAGATCGGAGACCGTCCGTAATGCGATTATTCATAAAGCTGAAACTGCAGGATAAATCGCTGGACTGTGTTTTCCGTCTTGCTCAACCTACGGGGTCACCACGTCGACTCTGTAGTTCTCGCGAGCTTCCTCCTTGTCCAGCTTCTTGGTGTACTGTTTGTAGATGGCCGCAGCTGCAACCACAGCAACGACAGCGGCGACAGCTGCAATGGCGCCGATCACACCTGCCGACACGCCGCTGGACGACGAAGACTCGGTGGTTGTCTCGACCTTGAGCGTGGCGTTGCCCACATAGTCACTGCCGCGTCCACTGCCAGATTGCGTACAGCTACCTGTGCACTGGGTTGGCGTCGGAGTTCTTGTCGGTGTCGGTGTTGGTGTTGGAGCCTTGGTTGGGGCCTCCGTGCACGTCGGACAAGGCTTCACAGTTGCAGTCGGATTTGGAGTATTGGTGCTGGTCGGTCTCGGTGTCGTGCTCTTGGTAGGAAGTGGAGTCGGTGTAGTCTCATTGCACTCACCGTCGCAAGTCTTCGTTGGCGTAGGTGTGGCCGCACTCGAAAGCACGCAGCCCCAGGCACCTGTCTTGATGACCTGGCAGGTGGCGTCCACTGGTAGTACACAGTCATCACCTCCGGCGTAGCTCTCCAAGTACGAGTGGCAATCCGCGATAGCCACATCGCCCTTCACTGGGCAGAGTGTGCCAGCGGGTGTGTCGCTCGAGCCACTGCAAATTGGACCGTCAATGCAATAAGTGGCGTCGTGCTCCACGCTAATGGCCCAGCAGCCCAGTTCGTGATCGTAATGAGGCGTTGTTGTGGTTGGGCATGGCGTGACGACTTCCTCCTCCGTCGCCGCTACCGCCATTAACACTACAAGGCTGAACGTCGCGATGACAGAGTCTTTCATCGCTGTAACAAGTTTGTTTGGTGTCCGGGACTCGAGATGTCGAGTGTGTGAGTGGATGTCGCTTTAGCTGCGCAAAATGCAGAATGGGGAGCCAACTGAAGCTGTAGCGGCAGGCATGGCTAGCCAAAGCTTTAGCGACATAGCGGCGATCATGACGCTCTATCAGCAAAATTCATTGACATTTGCAGTAGACACCCCGTCACAAAGTCTTGTGGATGCGATTACTGTACGGAAGCGAGATTCGTGCGAATTTTGGTGGCTTTTCTCACGATCCGTATCAAGCGCTGCTGCAGTCGATTTTAAAGGAAAGAGCGCTGTCATCAGTCTCCAGTACACATGCAGCAAGTCACTGCTAGCACCTCGAGCTCGGTTCGCACCTCGTTTTAAGGAGTTTTCAAGGGAAATTGCAAGTTGAAGTTCAGATGTATACTTTGTGAGTCGCATTCACACTGTTCGAAAAGTACAGCAGTACGGTGCAATGGGTGCAATTATCCGCTACTCTGCAGCGACCTCCTCTACCAGCAGCACTATTCTTTAGCTGGACTTGCACGCGACGTCAGGTCCACCGCCAGGCAAGGTGGAGCAAGGCGTTGCAGGCAAACAATTGCTTCCGATCGGCAGTTGCGTACCGTACAAGAAACTCAATGGCGACAGTCCCACTGTCGTCAATGAGAGACGATCGCTGGACAATCGAGATGGTCTCACTCGCTGTCAGCCTCTTGCGGGTCGCATCGCAGGGACTGCTGCCACCGTCGAGACAAGGTGGTTGCTAGTGCTAGAGCTGAAAGACCTAGACCTGCTCGTCCAAGTCATAGAGCAGTGCTCATTGACGCGCAGAGTTGACTTGCGCAAAGATTCTGGGGTGACTTGGACTTGAAGCGACCGTGAGCGGCTGCTGCTCGCGGTACTGGCTCTCACGGCAACTTACGGAAACGTGTATGTCGCCGAGCGGTCGACTGGCGCAATCGTGCGAATGCGATATCACTCGCTGTGCTGCTGCGCACATGTCGTGTGCTTCGACACTATGCTACATGTTTTTTGCTGCTAGCAAGGTGGGTGGTTTCGACTGGGAGTTGGTGCTGAGTAAGCAAGAATGAAACCCTGTGTGACTCACACTGTGGGGGGTTACTTGGAGTTGATGAGAAGTGTAGATTCACCAGTTGGATTTTCGTAACGCATCTGGAAGCATAGTTGAATGCGTTGTGGAGTCCATGACTGCTTCTTGAAATAGATATAGGGTCGATCTCTTGTCCAGAGAAAAAAACTTGGGGGCGAAACTCGCAATTGAAAATGAGCAGACATGAGCGGTTTTGATTCGCCAATCTACTTCAACTTGAGTGTATGACACACCAATTATCAGAACTACCGTCCGAGTCCCATTATCTGCTCACACCGCTGTAGATGTACTTGAGTCTGTAAGCATTTTGCAACTGTAAATATCTACAGAATATGTCGTTTGATGTCTAAAGTCCTGAACCAAGATGATGTAAAAGCGCTGGGCTTACATTCTTCATATGTCTACTATCGCGCACCGTTGCCATTGATGTTTTCAGCAACTCCAGGAGCTGCTGTGTGGGACTTGATTTTCGCGGGCTGAACAACGAGAACATACACAGACTATAGCAACCATTAGTTGAGAGCGTCTGTACAGCGAGCAGTACCTCAAAGTGTTTGCATGTTACATGTACTTTGTCAGCTTGGTCACCACGTCTGTCAGTAGAATTCAATAATCACACTTCATAACATGATACAATCATTGTTATCCGGACGTCAAATCAAAGTTTATTTAATAAAACCTTCAATACGTGATGTCCCACTGTCACATCCGGAAGCGGATCGACCACCTAAAGCGGTATCTTGTTTTTGGACCCGCCACACAGACGCGCTAAGCAGCAGTACCATCAGTACTGGATATCTGCAGACGAATGTGATCCGCAATATCTGAGTAATACCCCAACGTCATTGCCATGCATGGTTCTTGCCTGCCCCAGATCTTCTTCGGCCAGCACGCTGCGCGTCGGAAGGTCTCCTCAGGTGGCCCGCGTGACTCACGCAGTGTTGGTCCTCTCCATGGTCGTGGAAGGTGCAGGATCCGCTCAGCCGCGAGGGAAACTTGAGGCAGGACTGCACCACTTGAGGCTTTGTGCTGCCTTCGCCGTCGAGACGGTTCTCTCGCCGCATTGCCAGCCTTCTTGAAGAAGTTCTTCCGAAGCAACTTGCGGGCAGCGCCGCATTGAGAGCGTCTATCAGCTGGGCTGCAGCTGCAAGAAGCACCCGCAGTGCCTGCGTCCCGATTTTGTTGTCTTCCACCGTCTAGCGCCGGGCCAAGCGCATCTCGGGTCTCGGCAGCCGGCCCGGGAATATTGGGCCACGCGTATTTCTGCCTTGCTTCCCGTGCCGTTTTCGACCTCTGCCACTGCAGCTACACACGCAAGTACATGCACTTAGTCCGACGCCGAAAACCGCTGCAGACAGGAGGTAGCTCGGCCGTTTTCGCGAGTCAGGGCCATATCTTGCGCCCTATGCTAAAGTGTGTGTCTGCGTTGAAGTGACCTTTTCTCGAGATCTGGACGGAAGAAAGTCGCTGCGATCGATCGCCTATAATAGCGCGTACGAGCACAACGAGCACGCACGCAACCAACTCATATCTCAACGGGTTAGCTCCAGCACAGCCCAACAACGTCCGTGACGTGCCTCAAACCGACCAACATGGGCTCAACGCCTTTCATCAAGGGATCTCATAACCTATTTCAGTAATCCAGAAATTATCAAATCATACAAACGCCAAGTCATCGTCAGTCGATCTGATACACGTGGGAAGAACGTTCCTGGTCCGAAGGTGTTGATGTGTGTGAACGAGGCAGACATGGGATTCGTCATTCTGCATTTCTTCGCTTTGCAACACAAGCTCTTCCACTTCAAGTATGTCCAAGCTTTCGCTCTCGTTCCTCTTTGCCGTCGTCGTGTTGCTCTCCACAGTCTCCGCTCTCGACGCCAGACATTTGACGGATGCAACGACTGTTGCCAATGGAGGAATTCCCATTGTTGCAGTCGGGATTGCAGCTGCAGCAGCAGTGGCGGTCGTCATCCTCGTGGTCATCAAAGTACGGGGCTCCGGCAACATCCGGAGACCGAAAGATCTCGAGTTGCATGAAGTCGTGATCTCACCCAGTCAACCAGCTGCGCAACCGCTGTCGACCAAGAAGCAATTCGTCTACACTGCGCACATCTAAACTATGAAGAATCCACCTACCTACTGGGAGCCGCAACCCCCTTACGCAAGCCAATTACCTCCAACTGATGCGGTACTCCCCACTATCAACGCTATTTATTCGTGACACGAAACGAAGATCACAAGACAGAATTTGAGTTTTAAGCAGCACACACAATCAATGAGAATCATGGCAATTTTGCTCGTACTACGACATGTTTTTTGTGAATTTGTGCTTAGTCTCAGGTTTGCATAATGGAAGCCTTGTTGACATTTGCATCAATGGCAACGATGTTTGGAATGAACACCAGGTTTCTTCAGGTTCTGCAGTCGACTTTACAACAATTAAGAGTTGCTAGCACTGTGACATGGCATTTCGGGATCGATAGTATTTTTGGTGGCTCTAGTGACGCTCCATGTCTAACTTCTCGTTTCAATTCAATAAATGGCAGGGATTACGGTCATTGTGTACAGATGATGGTGTTGCAGTAAATTCCCGCTGCCATTTCTGTGGCAGCTGAGTACTATCCCAAATGGAATTTTTGGTTGTGGTGATGCTGGTTACATGTTGAATAGCTACAATATCAATACTAGGCTTTACGAAGTGGTGTGTACTTCTTGAACAATTACAGTAGAGATAACGTCCTTACTACTTGTTGCTACCACTACCTGCTTCATGCGGTGGAAAAAGGAGATTCGGAAACTTTCGAGATATGGCATGGAACTCATCTAAACTCACGCGGCCATCACCATCATCATCAGCTTGACGCAATATCGTTTGAGCTTTCTTCCGCACTTGATCATCTGATGTTGCAAGGTAGTTGGCGCGTAAGATGTTCACAAGTTCGTCTTCCGTGATGAAACCATTGTGGTCGTCGTCGAAGATCTCGAAACAAAATCGCACACGCTGTGTGCGATCGACACTTCCAACGAAATTCACAGCAGCGAGGAGGATTTCACGCAAGTCCGCTCCAGAGTCACTTTGGCTGTCCGGAGTAAATAACGCAAACAAGCGTCGGTACTCGCCCGTGGGTTCCACCTCAAAGAGGGCACAGAAGTCCTCAAAGTCCAATGTATCGTGATTCATTTGGCGAAACTTTTTGGCTACCCGTTCCAGCATCTCTAAGCTCGGCCGAGTGTCCTCCACAAACCGCCGCATGAGCTTTGACTTTTCCAGTTTAATTTCATGCTGTCGCTGCTTGTCATCAGCAGTCAGAGCTGGCCCACTTACTGGTACTGGTTCTTCGGGTTCTACTTCTGCAAGTGCCATGGCGAATTCGGGCCCACCTGGGTCGGGGTGAATTGCCATTCGCCGGAACTCATCGAAACTCACTTGACCATCTCCATCCGTATCGCAAAGCCGTACCATTTCGTCGACCTCAGCGTCGGTAATGAGCTCACCCATGCAAATAAGTAGATGGCGAAGCTCTGCAGCGCCGATAAAGGAATTCTTGTCCACATCAAGAAATCGAAAAGCGTTCAAAAGTTCTTCTTCGGAAAATTCACTCGTGTTGTCCACGACACGTTTTGCTGGTCTTGTGAGTGCGTGGGCTTTGGCTGCCATCACTGCATCTTGGCCACCGTCAGGTTCCGAAGCCGAAGGAATTATTCCTGCTGTCTCCTTTGTCCGGCGTTCCTTTTCAGTGAAATGGTCCATTCCAACTTGGTGCTGCGGATAAGCTACACCTGCAGGTCCTTCAAAGCTCATTTCAAGGTGTAACATGCCAGCAGGGTCCTTGTTTCCGAATCGACCTTTGATCCAGAGTTTGAGCCAGTCATCAGCATAACCATATCTGAATATTGGCAGCAGCGAAAGTGACGCGGCCCCGATGAGATCATCAGCACCGACAGAATCTTCGTCCCATATCTCTACCTGCAAGTTGTATTGGTCAACAACGTCAAAACAAAAGACTTCGCCTCCCCATTCAGGTTCGCTGCCACCGTCTGTGTCTGTCTTGGTCTTCTTAACTATTTGAATTGCTCGACCGTCTAGAGTAAGCTTCACGTATGGATCTTGCCGTCCGATGGCATCCACACTGCGTAGTTGTTTAGCGGCATGACAGGTCACTGTCAGCACACCTGCAGGAAAGAATTCAATCCGCATTAACACTTCTCCGGCTGGACTCCCTTTATTTCTCAGAGGTATTGCGTGTTCCTGTGCTCCACGGTGTGCCATGAAATGTAATACAGAGAATTTTGCGTCACCGATTAGATCGTCACTGCCAATGTCTTCGTCAAACACGCGGAGTGCCATTTGCTGTGTCCAGAGATCTCCTCCGAACCAAAACAAAAGCTCTTCTTCGCCAAAGTAGGGGTTGCGTCCACCACGTTCAACGGTTTTGCCGCGCTTGGTA
The DNA here is from genome assembly GCA_002812785.1 of Phytophthora litchii. Lineage (NCBI taxonomy): Eukaryota > Oomycota > Peronosporomycetes > Peronosporales > Peronosporaceae > Phytophthora > Phytophthora litchii. Next base: position 6,355 of record PCFV01000438.1, on the reverse strand, counting down.
AACTTACCAATGGAGAGTTGACAATACGGGTCCTGCTTTCCGATGAGCTCCATACTTTTGAGGTTTCGACCTTCCATCAGTACAATAGACAACATTCCAACATGCGCTTCTTCCAGCTTTATCTCAATCTCGATCTCACCACAAGGTACACCAGGTGATGCTGATAACAAAAGAGGAATTAACTCGCGATGCGGTTGACCATCAAAAAACCGGAGCGCCGAAAACCGCGCTTCTCCTAATAATTCATCGGACAATAGGTTTTCATCGAACACCTCAATTTTGATCGGTAGATCCCCGTCCGTCACAAGTGCTACGGGGTCTATGAGGTCAAACGCAACGATCTCTTCGTGGAAAATGACGGGCAATCCGCTTTTCTTAAGGGTCTTGCTACGTTTTTCCATAGCGGACAATGGATTCGTGCCTACTACGATTTTCACGTACGCATCTGCAGTAAATCGTTTGGCTTCCACCGATCCACCTTTGCGTCGAAGTTCACGCGCCTCTAGTAACGTGAAACTGAGTCGTCCGCGACGTAAAACTTTCTCAATGGCAGCAAGACTAGCAGCAGCTTCAGCGGCACTATCCTTTTCAGGTTCATTGCGAACTGGTAATGGGGGTGGTGCGTCTTTCGGGGGTTGAGGTGGTGGGTTTTTCGGTGGACCCGGCGGTGCTCCTCGAGGTGGTGCAGGTCCCTGTGAACTTTTAGGAGGTGGTGGATGACCTGGAGGACCTGGTGGTGGGGAACTCGGTGGGCCTGGAGGTGGGGAACTTGGTGGACCTGGTGGTGGACGACTTGGAGGGCCGGGAACACCCCGTGGAGGTGGTGGTGCACCCCTGTGCGGTGGTGGAGCACCTCGAGGTGGTGGTGGAACATTTCGTGGTGGAGTCTGTAGGGCTTCAGAGGAAACATCAGCTGAAGTCGCTACAGGTTTTGCTTGTGGCGATGGAACTCGTGGTTTGGGTGGTGACGGAGCTCTTGGAGGTGGAGGTGGTGGCATGGTTCACGAAAGTATCTTGAGCTTCGTGACCGTTGATGGTCTGCGTAGTTGGAATAGATAACGGCGCTAGTATTGGCGCTTCACAATCTGCAGTCGAATGTCACGAACCGCAAAAGTTCATGTGTGGAGAGATGGTGATAGTACTCGGAGTGAGTCGGTGGGGCGTCTGTGGCGAATGGCCTCGATGGTTGATCACAAATGGACCGAAATTCAAGTAGGTCGTCAAGGCAAGTATTCCATCGAGCGACTTGAAAGTCTCGACCACTACTGTAAAACGACGTCCAAGACTCGAGTCATTCTTGTTTGCATCCTCACACCACTCCCTGTCATGGCAGTGGTTGGTTTAATTGAATCGCTTCCGCTTCGACCACCGTCAGATGGGTGGGTTGCAAATTGGGTTTTCTGGATTCGCTTGACATTGACCAGCTCCACTTTGACTGTTGCTGGAATGTCGGTGCTAAGACGAGTGGTCTCCCATGTACGATGACCAAAGTTTTAATTGTTGCGACGGGATCTGCTGCCGGCTACATTGGTTTTTCCATTCTAATGGCGGTTGTCATTGGTTTTCCAGTTCCACTGCTAACACTGATGGCGGTGATCCCGAGTGGCATCGTTACTGGTGAAATGCTTGTTCTTGCGTTCGGGGTAGCGCCACTCGCAAGTTCTTCTCCATTACACTGGCATCTGCAGAGATTTCACAGCTTTTTCACAGCTCACAACGTGTTGCTGGCTATCTACCCACTGTTTAGAGTTCTCTACGATTGCGTGCCAGTGGAGTATCAAGGCTTTGCGATGGTACTATTGCCAGTGTGGAAGTTTGGCGCCAAGAAAGTTGTGGTTCATTCTACGCGCGATTTAGAGGACTTGATGCCTCAGATCGTGGCTTTCATCGTGGACTTCTTTGGTGCGTTATTTGTGTCAGTGTGTATGTACAGCTCTGGATCACTCAATGATAACTATCCTGATCATCGCATTGGATATCCTTCAGACAATACTTGAGTTTCGAGAGGTCCAGGCTAACTCTCGGCTCGTTAAGCAGCTCCTATGCCTTCAACATACTGTTGACGACCATAAGAAGACGAAACAAACACAAAATCCTGATTGATATCAATCATTCTCTCCATCGCTCGAGATCCTAAGACCTACACTATCACTCGTATGCCAGAGGTACGTTTATGGGCCAGCATACCGCACCAAATATCATTTGAGTGAGCTCAATTAATGAAAACCTTGGAAGAGCTTGATGTGTACAGCTCAAATGCTTCGCAGTTTACTGAAACAACTCCTCGCCTGTTCAAAGGAGAACAGCAGCAACTTGGATTGGTTTTCGGACCACCACATCCTATTGTCCCCACCAAGACATCAATGACTATTAAAGCAGCTTTAGAAGTTCCGATTTCGAGCCGAAAAGTGTGTAAACTTTCAAAGACTCAGGTCCAGAGAAATCGAAGAAACTCGTCGTGCAAGGATTACAACTTCTCTTCCACTGCGAATATTTTTTTGACACTTGTCGAGTATGTTGAGTGTGTGATTCCTTTGGTGCTCTTAACTTACAAATCGATGGTTAAAGTGTTTCCGAACAGTGCCTACTTCCCTGATAGCAACGCTGGTTGGACTTTGAGTGCAATAGGAAATATTATGTTGTTATCAACGCTCGAAGTTGGTTCCTTCGTGGCTCTAAACTTACTATTGCAACGAGAATTTTCGTTTTCTCCTCTCTTCCAGTTGGCGTACGTACTGGAGACGCAATTTGATCTCGTGCAAATGAAACTTTTCTTTGCAGCGTTGTATATTCTGCCTTTGGAGCTCCAACATCTCGGTATGAACACCATTTTCTTTGTATCCAATATTTTGTTAACTGACATGATGGGGATATTCGTAGGTATGGACTTTAGCCTCCGTTTTGCGTGGCTTCATTGAACATTCACGAACTGTGGTTTGTTGAGTAAGAGACTGAATAGGTGGTGCAGAGATAATCAAATGTATATGTTGAGGTCTTTGGCGAATGGCCTCAATGGTTGATCACACATGGACAGAAAGTCAAGTAGGTCGTCGAGGCAAGTATTTTGTAGTTAGTCAGTTGCAAAATGTTTACCTCGAGACAAGACTTAAGTACATCGACAGCGTAATGTGAGCAGATAATGGGGCGCGTCTGTCGTGATACTCATGTGGGAAGAACGTTCCTGCTGATGTGTGAACGAGGCAGACACGGGATTCGTCATTCTACATCGTCAAGATATTGGTCGCGGATCGATTGCGTGGTCGAGCTGCGGAAGCTCAACGACAAATATCTGAGATTAAGGTTCTGCACGGCCATCGAAGTGGAAAACAGAACGAAGGCCAAGCGAACATTCGACTGCGCTACCACCAACATGAAGATCGACTCCATTGAAAGCTTGGCAACAAGGAAAACGTGTTTGAGTGTCCGCACTGCGATTAAGTGGTTGGTTGTGACGTGAACGTGGCTTTCAGCATGCTTCGGTTCGTATGCACGGGATCTCCGGCGGTCAATTTTGTCCATCATCTGATGCTCGACCTCACTCTCTTTAACTCGGGTTACAGCGAGCCATGGCTGCATCTGACGTAATATGCTTCCCACAACTACCAATTGGATCCTTTTCCAGCGTAATGACAAGAGCGATGCGAATTGATCGTAGCAGCTTATGCTCTCAGTTGCCATTACTTTATTTGAAATGGCCTTGTTGCTGATGAAAACTGAGAATAGTAGATCAATGAGCACTATCAGCGTCGAACTAGAACTAGCACAAATATTACTTGTCTGCTTTCGTTCCATTCTAAGTTTATTCAAACATCAATTAGTGCTCGTAGTTCCATGAAGCTGTAGGACAGTGATCAACTGTTAACTTCTCACGTGCGAGCGTATGCAGTTCTAAACATTATGAGTTATGTTTCATAGTCCTGCTTAGATAGTTGCAGGAGAAGCGGAGAAGCTGATTTCTCCCTGAATCAAAGTGTTCACTGCTACCGTGTACGCCGACACAGTCATAGTGGCGTTCTCAGCATGGTACGACTCGGTACCGCATTGAACCTTGGTGAGGTACTGCTTGGCGTCTGGTGCAATGTCCTGCGGGAGGTTGTCAATGAACTCCGTGAGGTCACCCGAGAAATTCTCCGTCAGCTTCGACGCAACATACGAGAATACCGCCATGTTCCCATTGACGCCGTGGTTCAGTATGAACTCGACCCCAAGCTTCGACGCAACATACGAGAATACCGTCATGTTACCATTGACGCCGTGGTTCAGCATGAACTCGACCCCGCTCACTGTGATGTTTTTGATGTTCTTGCCCTCACTTGACAATGGCCACGCCGTTCCGATTGCCGCTAGCCACACCATGATCTCGTACTCGAACTCTCCATCAGGAGTTGAGCTAGTGAACAAGTCATACGCTACATTAGCCGTAGTCGTAGGTTCATACTCGTAAGTGTAGTTGATGGTCGTAGGGATCGACTCGACGTTCGCGAGCTCAATCGGTTTGAAATGAAGACCGACGTTCGGATATCCCTTGACGTTCCAGGTGATACCTCCCCACTTGTAGTTCGTAGTCCACCCAAGAGTACTGTTGTCGTCCGACTTGCTGAGGAGTGTCGTGCATTGATGACCTGTGCCCGGATCGTTCTCCTTGTCCCACAGGTTGTTGTACAGTGTGTAGTCGCCAACGACGGCAGTATCCCAGTCACCGCACATTTTCTCAGCAATAGTCGAAGCTGCAAAGGCCGCAACGGTAGTAGCAGCGAGCAGAAATTTCATGTTCGTGGTTTGCGGTTTTCGATGCGAATTGCTAACTGGTATGTTTACAGTCGAGACCATTAGGCAGTATGTTTAATGCGTGGCATGGATTCCTAGCCTACGGACCTGTCGTCCCATCCTGGAAACTCGCATTGGCTATGCGTTTATGCAAAGGAACAAGTCCGGCTTGACCGCAACGTCGATACGACATACCGATCACATGCTTGATGGAGCAAATGCATTCGGAATTGGATAGGCTTACTTGGTGGTGAGGAAGCACGATCCGATCGTACAGCATGAACCCCTGCTTTGGACGGAAGGAATGGCGCATGCTGCAAGTCGATATACACGGCTAATCACCGTTAACAATAGATTTGCATCGAGGAACAGTGCGCTCCGTTACCGTAAATGACCTAGCTATGATGACCAAGCTAGGGTCGATTTTATTTGGAGGTTGCCAGACACGTGGTGTATGACATGCTTCGTCTACTTCTTTAGTAGATCTAAACGGTGTTGACGGCAGCCGTGTACTTTGACACAGTCAAAGTAGCGTTGGTTCTGTGCCAGCCTGGACGTGGGTCAGGTACTGGGTTGGGGCAATAGCGTGGTTCGCCGGAAGTTTGTCGAAGAACTGCTTCAAATCGGCCTTGAAGCTGTTCGTCTGCTTCTCCGCGACGTACGAATACACCGTCATGTTGCCGTTCTTGCCGTGATGCAGGTTGAATTTGACGCCACCCACTTTCACATTCTTCTTGATCGGTTTACCCGTGGCCGAGATCGGACCGGAGCCTCCGATCGCCGCCAGCCACACCATGATCTCGTACTCGGCATTACCGCCAAGAGTGGAGGTCGTGAACAAGTCGTAGGCGATATTGGCAATCACGTTGCCTTTGGTCTTGAATTTGTACTTGATTCTCGAAGGGATGGACTTCACCTTCGACAAAGGCACGTGGTCGAACTTGAGCGCAGCATTGGCATACGATTTGACTTGGAACTTGGAGCCCTTCCAGTTGTAACTCGTATGCCAAGCAATAGTGGAGCCTTTGACACTGTCGAGACCAGTGCATTGAGTGCCTTTGGTGTCATTTGATTGACCCCAGAGGTTGTTGTACAGCGTGTAGTCTTCAGTCTCCGTCAGATTCCACTGGCCGCAGAAAATCTCCTCGGCAACGGCAGACGTCGCACCGGTGGCAACAGCGACAGCAGCAGCAACAGCGAAGAACTTCATTCTTGGATGTCTTGAGGGTCTTGGGGAAAATTAGGAACTGCTTGAGGTCTTTGGTTACGAAATAGAGACGTGTTACTGCTAACGCGAGAACTGGCAACGTCATGGCGATATGAATGGTTGCCTAGGATACCTGTAACCATATTGCAGCTCCTTTTCGCAGCAAATACTAGTATTATAATACTTGTACTTAGTAATACAGAATATGTATGCATGTACTTAACTTCAAGGAAATCAACAGTGTACGGGGGCATATTACCGGCCCCATCCCGTTTGCTGCTTGTATCCCCTTTACTGACGGGGTAACGTTGAACTGCTGGGAACTGGTACAGGAGCTGCTTCACCCAAGCCAGCCGAGTGTCTTCTGTCAACACTGTAAAT
>PCFV01000437.1:0-26743 GCA_002812785.1 Phytophthora litchii | reverse complement strand
TTTTAGGAACGAATTTACCAGCACCACACGATCTCATGCTGAGCAATTTGAAGGCCATCACTGGACGTTCAATGCCCCAAATGGAAGTGCGCTTCAACAACCTGTCCATCACAGCCGACGTCATTGTGGTAGAAGAAGATGGCTCAAAACAAGAGTTACCTACTGTCAGCAACACGGTGAAGAAAGCTTTCGCGGGACCCAAGAAACGCTTGGTTCGCAAGGAGATTCTGAAAAATGTCAGTGGTGTCTTCAAACCCGGTACCATTACCCTACTGCTAGGTCAACCGGGATCTGGCAAGTCTGCGTTGATGAAGATTCTTAGCTCTCGGTTTCCCGAGGACAAGAACATCTCAGTCGAGGGCGACATCTCATTCAACAATGTACCTCGTCAGCAGATCAAGGACCGACTGCCACAGTTCGTGTCGTACGTGAATCAGCGTGATAAACATTTTCCGATGCTCACAGTGAAAGAAACGCTCGAGTTCGCGCACCAAGTTTGTGGAGGTGACATCACGAAGCGCAAGGAATTCACGGCTTCACTGCCTTCTGACAAGGAAAGTTTGGAGGCACTGCAGACGACGAAAACCATCTTCGAACACTACCCTGAAGTGATCACCGAGCAACTTGGACTGCAAAATTGTCAGGACACAATTGTTGGTGACGCCATGGTCCGAGGTGTGTTGGGAGGAGAGCGCAAACGTGTGACAACTGGCGAGATGGAGTTCGGTATGAAGTTTGTGTCGCTCATGGACGAGATCAGTACGGGTCTCGACAGTGTAGCGGCGTACGACATCATTAGGAGCCAACGAAGCATTGCACACAAGCTGAACAAGACGTTGGTTATCGCACTGCTCCAACCATCTCCGGAGATTTTTGCTCTGTTCGACAACGTCATGATTTTGAACGAAGGCGGACTGATGTACCATGGACCTTGCAACAAAGCGGAGGGCTACTTCGCGTCGCTGGGTTTCAAATGTCCACCGGAGCGTGACATCGCGGACTACCTTCTCGACCTAGGTACGCGTCAGCAGTATCGTTACCAAGTTGAACAAACTTCAACGGCGCCGCGATTGCCTCATGAATTTGGAGACAGCTTCCGTCAATCTGAACTGTATCAGGAGACACTTGCGGCATTGGAAGCTCCTTACGAGCCCGAGCTGCTGAAGACCGTGAAAGAGAGCGTGGATTCGATGCCAAAGTTCCAGCAGTCTTTCCTGGAGAGCACAATGACCCATTTCAAGCGGGAGATGATGATCACGTTCCGCAATAAGGCCTTCATCGTTGGGAGATTTATGATGATCCTGATCATGGCTCTGCTCTTTTCCACCGTCTACTATGATTTCGACCCGACTCAGGTGCCTGTGGTGACCGGTGTCCTGTTCTCCAGTGTCATGTTTCTATCGATGGGTCAGGCATCTCAACTGTCCGTGTACATGGTAAACCGCGAAATATTCTACAAACAACGTGGTGCCAATTTCTACCGCACAGCATCGTATGTATTTGCGACTTCAATTGGCCAAGTTCCCATGTCATTGATGGAGACAACCGTCTTTGGTTGTCTCGTGTATTGGCTGTGTGGTTTCGCTTCCGATTTCGGGCTGTTTCTACTGTTCGAGTTCATTCTCCTATTGTCGAATTTGGCCATGGGTATGTGGTTCTTCTTCTTGTCATCGGTGTGTTCCCATGAAAATATCGCCACTCCATTGTGCATGATGTCCATCTTGATCTTCATCATCTTTGCGGGCTTCATCGTGACATCCCCGATTATCTGATCTGGGCGCATTGGATCAGTCCCATGAGCTGGAGTATCAAAGCGTTGGCCATCAACCAGTACCGATCGAGCGCCTTTGACGTGTGTGTATGTGTGGAGTCGAGATTGAATGGAAAGCAACGCCTCGGGGCCAATGACGACATTACTGCTGGGATCTCAGCAGTATCTAGGATCTCAGTCGTAGTGAGCTCGTTATGGATTCTCGTAATGAAGTGTTTACATGTAGTGGAGTAATTAGCAAGGATATCGTGGATGCCCTACAGAGGGCATCCCTGTGTAAGACAGCTCGAGCGAGCTGCCCAAAATCAAACATTGATCAATTTGCTTTCTAAAGCACTGGTCGTGCCATAGTATGGTGCCATTGACTACTGTGCGAGCTACGGTGGATTCACGATGGGTGAGTACTACCTGGATCTGTTCGGCCTTAACACTGGAAAGGAATGGGTCACCTATGGTATTATTTACTTGGCATCGGTGTACGTGTTGTTCATGGCATTATCGTACTTGGCGTTAGAACACCTTCGGTATGAGGCCCCAACGAATGTGGATGTGTCGGGCAAGACAGTGGATGACGGGTCCTACGCACTCATTGAGACTCCCAAGGTAAACGCCACGCAAAACGTTGTTATGGAGATCCAAGCGAGCACACAGGAGAAACACTTTGTGCCTGTAACAGTGGCTTTCCAAGATTTGCACTACTACGTGCCAGATCCAAAGAACCTGAAAAATGCACAACTCGAGCTTCTGAAGGGCATCAGTGGCTTTGCTGCTCCTGGGTCAATCACTGCACTCATGGGTTCCTCTGGTGCTGGCAAGACGACGCTCATGGATGTCATTGCTGGGCGCAAGACGGGAGGCACCATTCCGGGGAAAATACTACTCAACGGATACACAGGCTACTGCGAACAAATGGATGTGCACTCGGAGGCTGCCACTATTCGTGAAGCGTTGACATTCAGCTCATTTTTACGTCAAGACGCTTCAATCTCAGATGCCAAGAAGCACGAATCGGTAAACGAATGCATTGAACTTCTCGGTTTAGAGGACATTGCTGACCAAATTATCCACGGTAGCTCTGTGGAACAAATGAAGCGTCTAACAATTGGCGTTGAGCTCGCTGCTCAACCGAGTGTTATTTTCCTGGATGAACCGACGAGTGGTCAGCCAAGTTGATCATGGATGGTGTTCGCAAGGTGGCTGACTCAGGTCGCACTATTATTTGTACGATCCACCAGCCCTCTTCGGAGGTGTTTTATCTCTTTGACAGCCTACTCTTACTGAAGCATGGTGGCGAGACGGTGTTCTACGGCAACCTGGGAGAACACTGCCGCAACTTGGTCGACTACTTTGAAAACATTCCTGGTGGACGGTGTTCTACGGCAACCTGGGAGAAAACTGCCGCAACTTGGTCGACTACTTTAAAAACATTCCTGGTTTAGCTCCTCTTCCTAAGGACTACAATCCCGCCACTTGGATGCTGGAGTGTATTGGTGCTGGTGTGAATAACTCGGCTGCTGAAGACATAGATTTCGTGGACTACTTCAACAAAAGCCCGCATCGTCAAGTACTTGACGTCGAACTGGCGAAGGAGGGTGTCACCATCCCGTCGTCAAGCATTCTAGAGATGGTGTTTGCCACGAAGCGAGCCGCTACCTCGTTTACACAGATGAAGTTCGTGGTGACCCGCTTCTTTCAGATGTATTGGCGCACACCGAGCTATTCCCTCACCCGCTTAGTCATGTCTGTCTTCCTGTCTTTTATCTTTGGTATCGTGTTTACCAACCCCGAGTACGCATCCTACGCAGGTTTGAGTTCTGGTGTCGGAATGGTTTTCATGGCTGCACTCTACCTATCACTACTGGCATTCAACAGCGTGGTCCCTTTGACGAGTGCAGAACGATCATCTTTCTACCGTGAACGTGCGTCGCAAACATACAACGCATTCTGGTATTGGTTCGGATCAACAGTGGTGGAGATCCCGTGGTGTTTTCTAAGTGGTTTCCTCTTTACGATTGTGCTGTATCCTCTGGCTGGGTTCACAGATCTCATGACTGGTGTGCTCTTTTGGGTTGCGATTTCTCTCACGGTTCTCACGCAAGTTTACCTTGGCCAGTTTTTCACGTACGCATTGCCAACAGAAGAGGTGGCGGCCATCATCGGTCTAATGTTTAACTCTGTCCTGATGATGTTTATGGGTTTTAACCCTCCAGCGTCAGCCATTCCGGAAGGCTACAAGTGGCTGTGCACGATATCACCACAGAAATTCCCGATGAACATTCTTGTGGCGCTGGTTTTTACGAAATGTGACGAGCTTCCGATGTGGGACGAATCGACGCAGTCATACATTAACGTTGGCTCGGACCTTGGTTGTCAGCCGATGGCCCACGCACCTGCGACGATCGGCCACACTACGTTGAAATAATACACGGAATCCTTTTACGGCTTCAAGTACGATGAAATTGGACAGAACTTCGCTATTGTGCTTGGGTGCATTGTGCTATTCCGATTCTGGGCTCTGCTTGCGCTACGCTTTCTCAACCACCAAAAGCGTTAGTTGGTTGATGAGGAAGTAGGAAGAGAATTTGAACTCGAGCAGCGTTGATATAGAAATCATTTCAAACTTTCCAGATTAACAACCCCTTGTTCCATTGAATATCAATTTGACCACTTCAGAACTTAGCAACTCACTTAGTTAATAAGAGGAAATATCACAAAGGCAAGTTATAGTTGACGTGAATGATGATCATGGAATATTCACGAATGAGTGAGTAGTCATTAATGCCAGGGTTCTAGTGGCTCTAAGTTTCACATGTATGCTAACTTAGTTGATGACTCGGTAGCTCACTTTCCATTTCAACGTCGTAGGAACTAGTTGAGATTGAGATCAGCACACATTATTTAACATAGACCCTCGCTTGCACACATTCTGGAGTGTTTCCACAGTAGGTTACCCACGTATTCTGTCTCGAGCGATCGAAACGGTGAAGCATTGTTTCTTTACGTGTCCATCGTTGGAAGCAAGGTGGTGTGAATTGTGGACCCATGGACACGCGCCTTCCATAACTGTTGCTGTTCCCAAACTCACACTATATTCACTCAAGCTAGATCGCATCATTGATCTGTCACGTTTTGGTTCTGACCCCAGACTACCGTTGTTGCATGTTGCATATTGTAGGTGTTAGAGATATAAACAAATAAACAGTAGAAAAGAAAGCCCAAAACAGGATGTAGTGTACATCGACATGTTGAATATAACGTATCTGCATCCATAATTCAACCGCGTTCGTCTCCACATGCACGGAAATGTGACTACCTTCCTGGCGGCTTCGTTGCAAGCCTTGGAGTTTATTTTGCTTCTTTGCTGGTGATGTACGGTGCATCATGCACCTATATTCTTTGGTCTTTTCATGATTTTTTGTTGGTGTTTGGTCAGCATTCCTTGGTGTTTACAAGTGCTCTCTTGGTGTCAAAACTCGGTATTCTTTCACGAGGAATTGAATGAACTGTACACCTGCCTTTCCAATGGTATCACAAGTGATTAGATTATGCCGTAGCCAATGCCATTTATCTCAAATACCACCTAACTTTGCTGAATCACAATCTTGGTCAATTACAATAGTATACACTCGGATCATGTTTGAATTTGTACAAAACACCAGGTTTCCACTAACACTGGTATTTTGTTTTGACTAAACGATCATCCATAATACCTTCAAATTCTGTTGGAGAAGTATTCGCACGAAGGACGTAGGATTGTCTTTGACGTACAACCCCTGTTACTCTTCCAGTTTGTGAATATAAGCTAGCGTACGAATGTAGTGACGTTATTCAGCACGACGCGCAGATAACAATAGTCGCCGTGCTCTCCTACTGAGGGTGGAGAAAATAGGCAAACAAACGTAAGTCCTCCCAGACCAAATCATTTCTTTCAATGCAGTACAGTTCTGTATATCAAAGTGTTCGCCTGTCGCCATGATTGCTGCCACTACTTCAAGCTTGGCCTCGTATGAGTGACGTGTCTGCGGACACACCAATCGGGCAGCATGGCGTGTGCCGCCGCAGCTACCAGCATCGGTGAGTCTACGGCACGACGAATTACTGACTTAGGGCACGCTGCACGAGCTATGAGTGGACACTGCCACGCGTTTTGCTCAATGCATGAAGGTAAGTAGGCTGAAGGAAGCACAAGGACTCGCAGATTATGTTCAGCTAGCGCTCATTAATAAACTTTCCTTCTGGAAAACACCCGGGCACCGCGACATCGCCTTAGGAAAACAAAACTTTTAAAGTAATGCAGACTGGAATAAAGGACAAATAGCAGGAGCAAATCCTCGTAAACATTTTTGAGAATCTCACTTGTTGACCTCGAGCTTGGGTGTGGCTACAGGTACACATACCAGTCTCATCCTTTCATTTGTGGCGGCAAGATAACTATGCGACTCATCCATCTTTTTCTATTTGCCTTAGGTGCATTAGATACCTTGTTCTCCAACAGGACCAACGGAGCAATTGTCAAAGACGAAGAATATCCTCAAACACGCGAGGAGCCACGAGTATTTGCCAAGTCACACGAAGCTGCTGATGCATATGACAAAGAGCGGACTCTCGCGGATCTGTCCACCAAACTGAAAACATGGGCTAAGAACACAAAGGTGGGCAAGGAGTGGAAGAGGAAGGTGAAGAAGGAAAGACTCGAGAAGGCGAAGGAGTTATATCGACAAGGCGCGTCTTACCAAACTTTCCTTCGAGCAAAGATTAGACCGAAGGAACTGTACCAGGTGATGAATTTACAAGAAGACATGAGACTCGCATTACGATTTTATGGGAACTGGGGCAGGTTGCATACGAACTCAAATTACATCATTTGGCGAACGTACGAGGACATGTGAAGAACAACAAACGTAAAACGACTCGTGAGTAGTGAGTGCGGATACCGAATGTTGGAGAATCTGTGTGATCAGTGCGCGAGCTAATACTGTGATCAATATTACTACCCACTGTGGTCATCCCGAGGCAGTGAAGTGGCTGCATTCCACGTAGACAGCTTTGCAAGAAAATGATAAAAAAAATCCTTGCAACGGATCGTATTCTTGACAAGCACAAATTCTATCATTCAAGAAAAAGGCTCAATAACTAAAACTCAAAGCAACCTTTCCAGGCAATGATTCTGCTCCAAGTTGTCCGTAGTGGTTCTTATATCTCAAATTTCCTTGGTCTGTCTTCAGATCTTTCTCTCCGTGAAGCTGTCGCTATTAGGGCCACTCGTCTCTTTGACTTGGAGCAGGAACGCGACCACAGAAGCTAGTAGAAGTGAGCACTTTGCAATGATTTATGTTCCGAACCTTAAAATGTTCAGTGTCAGTTCCGAGAGGCCTTTCAAGTTCTTGCTGATTCAGGAGATTTAAAGCTCATTCAGTGGTTCTTTGATCGTTTTCAAGCCTTTTAGCTACCCACCGCAACAGTCCTTGCTATCACTGGGACACTGTCCATCCAAACATCTTCGGTTAGCTCATGTGGCCACTTCTGGCTTTGAAAAATATTCCAACACTGACAGATGCCCACTCTTAGCAGCTTTGGTAAGGCTTTCCTCGGTATCTGTTGACATATTGCCATTAATGCAGTCTAAGGACACAAAACACTCGAAATCAATGCTACTTGGACGTATCGGACCTCCATTCGCTCATCGTTTCAGTGGTCGCGCGTGCTCGTCATGCTAGCTAACGCAATGTCCTACAATTCCATTTTCACAGGCTATGCGTTTATACAGTTATATTGACTCGAAATTCGTCCAAATTGGAATTGAAAGCAGTTAATATACGTAACTCCGATTAAGTACGGTTGAAGTCATAATGGATAACCGATCATTCTTCAATCTGCCGAGAAGAGAACAAGTTGATGCACACTCCACTGCTGATTGTCGACTTGGTACTAAAGCATCAACAAGACGCTGCAGCGCTGCAAGATCTGGGCCCAACCATCGCTGATTTCCTGGGTCCAGACCGCTATTTGTCGCTGCATCAAGCCTGTCGCTTTGGATCCCTCAAGCTCCTGGACTGGATCTGGCGCATTAGTAGCTCTAGCAATCGTTCGAATTGGTCTCTCACTAGCTATTTGCATTGCAATCGTCATTATTACCAATGGCAATTCTCCGAGTCATTGGAAATCGCTGCAGGTCGAGGAGATGTGAAGATTGTCAAGTGGCTCTTTGACCATTTCCAGAATTGTCAAGTGGCGGTGGAAGTGGTGACAACTGCAGCTAGAAGCGGACATTTAAAAGTGTTGCAATTCCTGTTGGAACATGACCAAGAGAAGATCAAGGGGGATATCAACTTTTCCACTCATAAAGTGCACTGGGGTGGTTCCAGTCTTGTCTGCGCTGTGGGAAATGGACATTTGGACGTTGTGCAGTGGCTTTGTCGATACAATGCTCATGAATGTGACGAACTGCAGATTGCAATCGCTATCAAGACAGCTTTACTAATGGGTGACATGAAAATTGTAGAGATATTATTGCCGGGAGGCAAATGCATGCTGGACTATGCTGAGTCCTGCCCGCATCAGGATGTAATTGAGTGGAAGCTGGACTGCGGGTACTTCCAACACGACCCATTTAGTGCTGGAGTGGCCATCAAAGACTTAGTTATCTCAGAACGTTTGGACTTGATGCAGAGGCTTGCAGAGCAGTATGACCCACCACCATGCAGCTCGGGCTGGTCGACGAACTGGAGATGTGCTATGGTGCATGCATGTGTGTATGGTCGTCGTGATATCCTGCAGTGGTTGATGGAGCATCCGGCCGGGCGCTGGACAGTGGATGGTGACGACAGACTCTTCTCAGAACTTGTATTCAGCGCTGCATACAGCGGCAGCATTGACGTGATGGAGTTCCTCTACGAACGTGGAGCTATCGACACGGTGCGGGATGCTCTCATGCATGCCGTTCGTGAGAATCACTTCGATATGGTGAAATGGCTGATTGAACATTTTCCAGCATCAGAGCGAATTCCTGACTATTGTTTGATGGACGAGGCTGCAAGGTATGGACGCCTGGAGATTCTGAAGTACTTTGAAGGGCTGGATGGGCGAGCGGTTTCTGGCTATTTTCCTTTGGAGATGCCACCAACTCAGAGACGAACGAGAGGCGATAGCTTCGTGAATCAAATGTTTGTGCCTAGCTCGGACGACTACCGGAAGGTGCACCCGACAATGTGCAGATATCGCTCCGAATGGCATCCAACAGATCCCATGGACGACGCAGCAGCAAACGGGCACCTCGAAGTGGTGAAGTGGTTGCATTTCAATCGATCAGAAGGTTGTACAATTGCAGCGATGGACTGTGCTGCTGCCAACGGCCACCTGGACGTAGTGAAATGGCTTCACACTCACCGATCCGAAGGTTGCACGACTAAGGCAATGGATGGGGCTGCTACGAAGGGCCATCTCGATGTGATCCAGTGGCTTTACTCGTTTCGTTTCGAAAGATGCACAGTGAATGCGATCGAGGGAGCCTTGAATTATGGACACCTGCGGGTTGCTGCATGGTTGCATGCTCACTTGCCATCGCTTGATCCTGCGAATGTGGAGTTATGGAGAAATCTTCCCGCTTTATTTGACCTGCTTCTCTTCCAGCGCTTCCACTTCAACAACAGCTTCAAACCCCGCATCATGGGATACACCCACGACGTCATGATGTACAAGTCAAACCACAGACACATTCTCACATGGCTGCAGGAAGAATTTCCAACAGCACTTGATATCCTCGAAGAGGAGCAATGGTAACCATAGTACAAAATATCTCTTAAACCTTCTATTCGATTCAATGAAATATCTCAAACCGTATGAATAGAAACTGCTCTTTATCTGTTTTTTGTTATCTCTCTTAAACCGTACAGTCACTGTATTTCTAGTCATCTTCCATTTCTAACATTTTCATTTACACCTTTACGTGATGTCTCTCTCATCTTCAGCCGCATCTACTGATGCTCCTAGAGCTGCTTCATCCACACCACCACCTTCCCCACCTGCACTATCATCCTCTCTATCTGCTGATGTCACTCCACCTCCTTCTCTCATCTTAGAAAACTCAGCAGAAGCTTCTGACGTCAGTGACTTCGCTCCATCCTCTAATAATGACGACGATTCCGACTATTCGCCACGTTCCAGCATCTCGAAGAGAAATCACAAGAAGGAAAAGAAAAAACCCATCAAAAGACGTCGTTTAGTACGTGGAGATGCCCATAAAAACACTAGTAAAGGTAAGCAAACACAAGAATCAAATGTGGCGTCAAAAACATTAAATTCTAGTGAGGAAGCTATTACACCCAAGAAAAAATCAAAACAAGACAGAAAAGCTGCAGCTGCTACATGGGCAGATGACGGGAGTGTGGATCTCTATAGACGTCGACTTCATGAGCTCAGAAGAGAGTTGCAAGATTCAGTGGAGGAAGGCAGAAAAACATTTTACAATAATCCAAGGCCTGATGAATACATTGAAGAAGAAGAGAGAAAAGAAGAAAATAGTGAAGAAGATCAGGAAATTGCGACGGGACCCAAATTTTACTCACCGTGGGATGTGACGGAGACAGCTTCGGGGCTTTTGGTGTCGAGTTACGTGCTGACTCAGTTGCTACCACATCAACGAGAATGTCTTGAATGGCTGCACAAGTTGCATGAACGAGGAGTGGGTGGGATTTTAGGTGACGACATGGGACTGGGGAAGACGGTGCAGTTGGCATCGTTTTTAGGCTCCCTGCATCGTGCCAAAAGATTACGGACAGTACTATTGTTGTGTCCAGCGTCGGTGTTGTTGCAGTGGGTACGAGAACTTCATAAATGGGTACCGTGGATGCGTGTTGTGCTACTACATGCGTCGGGGACGGGTGTGAATACGTCGTCCTCGAGCGAAAGTTATGAAGAGTTGATCGACGAGGTTTTTCGATTTGAGGATGAAATGTCGGATGCTGAAGAGGAAATGGGAATGAGAGACGAAGAACGTACAAGGGGCGGTGTTGTTATTAGCACGTACGAAAACGTCAGACAGTATCAGAGTTTGTTTCTTACGCGAGAATGGGACTACGTGGTGCTGGATGAAGGACACCGCATTCGCAATCCGGATGCGGAAACTACGTTGGCTTGTAAACAATTGCGCACTGTACATCGAATTATACTATCAGGTACACCGATTCAGAACCGCCTTCGTGAGCTTTGGTCGTTATTCGATTTTGTGTACCCAGGACGTTTGGGCACGCTTCCAACTTTTGATGATGAGTTTGTGCTACCAATCCGAGCGGGAGGCTACGCTACAGCAACTAAAATGCAGGTACTGATGGCTTATAAATGCGCACTTGCCCTGAAGGATCTCATCCAACCATTCCTGTTACGTCGTACGAAGAAAGAAGTATTGATAAATGGTGCAAGCGGTTCAATGGGCACATTATTACCTGGCAAACAAGAGCAAATTATTTTCTGTCGCCTTACAAAACGACAGCGTACATTATATAAACGATTCTTAGCGTCACCTGAGGTTGCGGCCGTGTTACGCCGAGATATTCGACCGTTCCGAGCTATCTCTGTGTTGCGGCATATCTGCAACCACCCAGACTTGCTAGCTTCGTTTGGCGACGGGAGACTAGCTGATAAGAAGCGACAAACGTATGATGATGAAGAGGAGGACGAAGAAGAGGGATTCGCTAATATTCCTGGCTTGTTTGATGAGGTTGATGAGGACAAAGAAGAAGGCGAAAACGACGAGCCATTTGGTGCTGCGTCAGCCAGCGGAAAGATGATTGTATTGCAGAAAGTGTTAGCTCTGTGGAAGGAGCAGGGTCACCGAGTGTTAATCTTCACCCAGACTCGCAGTATGCTGGATATTCTAGAGAGTTTCATGTCGAGGATTGGTCACGCGTGCACTCGTCTGGACGGTACGACGGGTGTTACAGAGCGACAACAGCGACTAGATGCCTTCAACGCACCTGACAGCAAACTCTTTGCATTCCTTTTGACCACTCGTGCTGGTGGCATTGGGGTGAACTTGGTTGGCGCCGATCGAGTTGTGGTTTTCGATCCTGATTGGAATCCGTCCACAGATGTTCAAGCTCGAGAGCGCGCTTGGCGCATTGGCCAGCAAAAACCTGTCACTGTTTACAGGCTTGTGGTTGCTGGAACAATTGAGGAGAAAATCTATCATCGACAGATTTTCAAGCAGTATCTTACGAGCAAGGTCCTTCACGATGCAAAGCGCAAACGTTGCTTTAACAAACACTCTTTACGGGACCTGTTCGTACTCGCTGATGAAAAAGAGGAAAAGGATGGGGTAGCAGAGACAAATGAGCTCTTTGTAGCTGGAAACGTTGAGAGACCTGCCGAAGTGGAAGATGGTGAGGAAGACGAAGACGAAGAAGAGGCAGGTGAAGGCGGGACACCACAATCAGAGGACAGTAAAAACAATGTGGATGGTGGTGACAATGACGCCGTGTTGAAGCAGCTTTTTGATGGTGGTGATGTACGCGGCATATTTGATCACTCAGCAGTCGAATCGGATGGTGTGCAGAACCAAGAAGCAGATTTGGTGGAGATAGAGGCAACTAAGATCGCACAAGGAGCGCTGAGTGCTCTTCGAGCATCTGGCGCCCTGGTTCGGCAGCAGCGTGAAACTATCTACACCCCCACATGGACCGGTCGATCGGGTGCTGCGGGTGATCCTTCTCAGCGCCGTCAGCAATATTCAGGTCGGGGTCGTGGTGCTATACGAGGTCGAGGCCGAGGTCGTGGAAGAGGAGGGCAGAACGGTGGAGTCTCGTCTAGTGAAATGCTCGCGAGGATTAAACAGAGGCGCGATGGTGTCGCTACTCAGACCAGTCAAGCTCAATCTCAACCACGCGCTGCAGCATCCGGTCCTTCTCAATCTCCGATCCCCGCGACACTAAGTGCAAGCGAGATGACGAAGCGTTTGCACGAATTTCTGGTAGCTAATCCAGCCGGCATCACGACCGAAAGGCTGTTGGAGAATTTCGGCAACGTCGTAGCACCGAAGGATAAACTTGTTTTTCGACATGTCCTGCGTGATATGGCCGTGTGTCGAGGCCGTCGTTGGACACTGAAGCCGTCTTACTCGGTCTCTGAATCACCAATTAATACCACACCAACACCGTCCATTACGCCACGCCGCGGCCGATTATGGTAATGGACAATGGTA
Organism: Phytophthora litchii; assembly: GCA_002812785.1. Taxonomy (NCBI): domain Eukaryota; phylum Oomycota; class Peronosporomycetes; order Peronosporales; family Peronosporaceae; genus Phytophthora; species Phytophthora litchii. The sequence continues at coordinate 13,778 of PCFV01000437.1, read as the reverse complement.
CAGTGAAGATGCCCAGACACATTGATATGTTCATTGGCGTCACTAAGCTTCATAAGGCGATGACGATAATGAACGGTTAGAAGAGATTTACTTTATCACGCGTCGTACAGTAATCTAGTTCAGGACCCTCTAAAATCCAAAACGACGAGGGAGGAGGTGGACGCCTTGCTGTCTTCTTAGTACTTACAGGATCTGATTGTCCAAGCCCCGCCACCGTCATGCGTTGCTTCTTGTGTTGATGACTTGTTGCGAGTCGCGTTTCGATGCCATCTTTGGTCTCTTTCTTTTTTGCTTGGAGTGAAGCTTCCATTTCGTGTTCCATCTCCACCGCTTCCACCTTTTCCTTCATACGCTTAAGTAGCCGTGACTGGAACGATTCTTTTACACTGAAAAACATGGGACCCAACTCTGCTAGCCACTCACCTTCCACAGCCGTAGCGCACTGCATGTATTCTTTGCTTGTGTAGATAAGCTCATGATACACGACGAAATCCGGGGTGTAACCAAGTCCAAACAATGCGGCACTCGGGTGCAGATTGCACGGCATGCCCGTCAGCATGTTCACGTACTCTCCAATGCCCTTGATTTGTGCCGAATTGTAAAAGTACGCAGAACAAATTGCCTTACGAACAACATCCCACCGACCGCCACACGAGCGAAGTTTCACATGTTGCTGCCTCATGATGTCTGCTAGCTGCTCATGCACTTCACGGGCCTTGCGTAAGCCCTTTGCATGAATAAAGTGGTCAGAGCACCATTGGGCAGAGTGGCGGTTGGCTTCCCATTGCTGATAAACATTCAGCAGTGTCAGATGATCACTCTCAGGGACGAAGAACTTTTCACGGGCAGCATCACTCTCCTCTTCACGATCCTTTGGGCGGAAGAAAACACTTGGAACAGACAGCATACTAACCACGATAAGTACTTCGGTTGAGCAGCCCAGTTGATCGCTAAATAACAGCATCTTAGCCAGAGGTGGATCCAAAGGAAATACCACCATTTTCTTCCCAATTTCTGTCAATTCGCCAGTATTGTCCAGTGCTCCCAACACCCAAAGTTGATACATGGAGTTGATGATGTTATCTTGAGGCGGTGGGTCCATGAAATCGAACTCCAACAGGTTGGAAACTCCAAGAGATTTGAGCAATAGCACCACATAGCCCAAATTTGTCCGCTGAATCTCAGGAATTTGTGCTTCGAGCAGCTCGTTCACAAACTGCCGCTGCGTGTATAAACGATAGGCCACACCAGGACCTGTACGGCCAGCCCGACCTGCGCGTTGGTTCGCGTTTTGCTGACTGATGGGACTAACCTGCAACGCGTCCATGCCAATCTTCGGGTTGTACACCTTGACCTTGCAAAAGCCCGTGTCGATAACATACTTGATACCGTCAACAGTAAGAGATGTCTCGGCAATATTTGTCGACACAATACATTTCCGAATGTCAGAGGCATCGAAAATCTTAGCCTGCAAATCTGCCGGTAGCTGAGAGTACATTGGAAGAACCATGAGAGGCGGCGCTCCGTCTAGCTTGCCCATCCGGTCTGCTAGTATATAACAAGTTGCTTCAATATCTTCTTGTCCAGTCATAAATACCAGGATATCACCTGGAGGGTGAGATAGATGAATTTGCATGACTTGTTTCACTGCAGAATCCACGTAATCTTCACTGGGCGACTTGGCATACCGCGTATCCACGTGGAACGTCCGACCAGGAATAGTAAACATGGGCACACCACCGAAGAAATTGGCAAACTTGTCTGCATCTAATGTAGCGGATGTCACGACAAGCTTGAAGTCGCTGCGACGTTGAACTACCTTGCGCAGGATACCGAAGAGCACGTCTGTGTTGAGAGCACGTTCGTGGGCTTCGTCCATAATCACGCACGAGTAGGAATCAAGATCGGCCTCACGAAGGGACTCACGCAGTAACACACCTTCTGTCATGTACTTGATGATAGTCTTGTCCGACGTAAGGTCCTCGAATCGAATCGCGTAACCCACTTCCTCGCCGATCGTCACCTCCATTTCCTCACTAACACGTTGAGCCACAGACATGGCTGCCACACGACGCGGTTGGGTACACCCGATCATTCCAAACTGAGAGTACCCCTCCTCATGCAGGTACTGTGTGAGCTGCGTAGTTTTACCCGAACCAGTTTCTCCGACAATCACGACAATCTGATTTTCTCTTATCACCTGCAGCAGTTCTTCGCGGCACTGGAAAATCGGGAGAAATTCACGCTGCTGACGAAGTGTACGCGTCTTGGCAAAAACACTCACAGCTTTCTGCTTCTTCAGATGCGTCGAAAACTGTGAGTCTTGTTTATAGTTCTCGCCATCCTCGTCTTCCTGTTTCTCTTCCTCCTCATCGGATCCAACATCTTTCTTCACTCCGATGGCATCTCCCATCCTCGATCCTCCTATTTCCCAGAACCGCTTCCTCATCTTGTTGCGTTCACGCTGCTCACGCACCTCTCGCAGTAGCTCACTTCCTTTCCTCGCACAGACTGCCATATCCGACGTCGGGTCTTTCACCGTCGCCACCATCTCCACCTGCGTCGTAAAGCTCACTCTTCCATCCAAGAATGGTGGTTTGGTACTATGCACCATGATCTGTACTCTCGAGTCCAATTCATCGTCAAAGTCCGTATCCACACGTCCAGAAGCCACGACACCACTCGTCAACAATCTATTCTTCTCCCACGCTTCTTGATCTGCCGACAGCGCAGACGCTCTAGCTGACATACCCTTGAGTTTATTATCTCCTCTAGCTCGTGTCTGTTCCAGCTGCTCTTCCAATGCTTTAAACTTCTCTTCACTACCCAGGAACACATGTCCCTCATGAGCCTCAATACCCCCTGCATCGTCATTTAGGTAGAACTCCCTGTCAAAATCCTCCTCCACCTCATCATCATAATGTTTCTTGGGCGCTTCCAGCTTCTCTCTGCGTCTAGAGCTTCCTGTTACAGGAGGTGAGGGTTCTCTCTTCCCTCTGCTGCTTCTTGTACTCTCTTCTTCCCTCCTAGAGCTGCTAGACCTGCTGTATCTGCTTCCTTCCGTTGTTTTAGGCGTCTCCGACTGATCTGGAGGCATCTCCACACTCTGGAGACGTTCTGGTTTGTCCCATTCACTGGAATTGAGGCCTGCAGTGTGCTTAGAGCGCGGTAATAAAGAAGTAGAGGACGAGTCTTGTTTTAGTCGGTTTGAGGTCGTTTTTAGGCCCCCAGAGCTGCGATTTTCGCGCTCCTGACGTTTCTCTGCTGCTATTTTATCGAGACCTAGTAGAGACTCGCGAGGACGGCTGGAAACGCGAGAACGAGACGTAAAGAGCCGATTAGGACTGTGACTCGAATGCTGTGAACGACGGGAGATATTGGAGTTTCTACTGGCGCTACGACTGCGGCGACGACGACGTTGGGATCTACTGCGACTGCGGCTGCGTCTGTGAGAGGAAGGAGGCGAGCGACGACGACCTCGAGAGCGGGAGCGACTGCGCCGCGAGACGTCTCCGGAGCGAGCCATTGAACCTGTACTAGTCACTAAAACGCGGATATGAGGGCACTAAATTGAGTTGAAAGTGTACCTCAAAGCACTATTAATACTTAGTATATAGCCTTTTAATTTAGGTATGGAGGAATTAGCTTTGACACCAAGAACATTCTTGGTGTAAGCAAAGAATTCAGTAAAATCACCAAGTTTTCTCGATGACCAACCAAGAATTCAGGAGGACCATCAAGAATATTAGACCAAATCACCAACAGTATTGAACTGAGCCACCAACAGTGTTGAACTAGATTGGGCATGTTTTGCGATTAGGACCAGTAGATATTGCCCTTTGTTGCTCTATGAGTGAACGCGGCAGCCATCACATATGCTTGGTAAGTACTCAGTAATGTCAGTCTTGAGTTCGCGTCGTGGGTCACTGAGATCACCAAGTGGGAATCATGGACGTGTGAGGATGGCGATATCCAAGTGGAGGCAGATTTGGAAATCCGATCAGGGCGAATCCGACCACAATGAGTACATTATACCCCGCGGTTCGCTTCAGATATATGTCCGAACTCAACGACATCTCCACGCAAACTCGGGTTCAGTCAATAATAATTCTTGGTGTCAAAACTCGATACTCTTCGCTGTGTTGTTTTTCAGTTAGAAACGTTTGTGAACCTCCCTTTATTTTGCAACTAATGCCAGAACCATTTTTAAGTTTTTTCTGGTGGATAGTTTCAATTTCCAAGACTGGCAACGTGTTGTGAGTCACCCAGCACCGTATAGTACTTCACTCAACAACTCGCGCTAATGTTTACGCAGAGACAGAGGTCCGAGAAGAAGCTTGTCGGAACGAAAATTCGTATTTTGCCACAACAGACCAGCAAACCAAGAGATGTTGGATCCTTGAATTCTGCTGACACAACTACGGCGTCTGACTCTTTCTTCGAAGCCTTCGGTCTCATTGGGATACTGTTGTTTGTAGCTGCTGGTATCTCCGTGTGTTGGACTACGTGGTTGATTGTTTTGAATGTGGCACCAAATGACACAGCGAATTACCTGATGGACACGGGTGACTTCGATGATGGTCACTTCTGGCTTATTATTGACCCCGAGCCAACTCTAACTATCTTCAACGCGATTATCCTTGCTGCATTAGCGCTGAGTTACGTACATGTACTACTTACCATGACAATTTGGAGGAACGCGAGGTTTCGTATCACTTCCGTTGGCCCAACAAAACAAGAAGTTCGACAAATGTGGGTCTTCACTGTGCCCTACATCGGTAAATATATGCACTTGGCATCAACGTTCTGGTTCGAACTTACAGGATATTACGGACACTATCGGAAGTTTTGGGTTCGTAGAGAGTTCTACCTTCATTGATATAGTGATAGCTAATGTTGTTTTGCTGTTGTTTAGAATGTTATCTTTAAGCTTGGTGATCTCTTTGTTCAAACTATCCAGTTATACCATCTCCTAGAGGCTGGTTTCTCAACTGGTTTGCCGTATGGCTATAGCGTTCTGATTGCAGCGAGCTGTTTGTCCCAGTCCCTCTTCATTCTTTACCCTACCAGGCACACTGCGTTCACGGAAGTACTGGTTGACACCTTGTACGTTTGCATTATTGTTCGTCCTGTAACTCTTGAACATTATTGCTGATCATTATACTTGCAGCTTCGACAACCTCTTTGCCGTGGTGTGCCCAATTATTCTGCTGGTGTATTCGTACACTGCTTTCGACCTCGACCGTGCACTCGCACGGCTTTACTTAAAAGTATATTTTCCAGGAAGTTTTCAGCGGCAAGCACGGATGCAATCTGATCCGATCGTCACTACACTTTTCCGCTTCTCTTTTGATTCGCTTCGAACACTAACCTGGTCAAATCTAGTGATTCGGTTAACGATGAATATCTCTTTCAGCTATCGCCTATCACGTCTTGTGGAAGTGATTCATCAACGACGGAAGAAATTGCGGACTACAAGCAGCAAACTAGCTCAAATAAAGTCTCAGCGGCCAGTGCCAAGGTGGATGGGAGCACTTTTCGCTGGAGCAAGCATCTTCGTGTTGGGGTACACTTCGAAATGTATTTCAGACTCGCAATCAGACTGTGAGGCACACCCAACGTGTGTAGCTTTTGCATATCGCTGGGATAATAAGGATGTGTGTCCTTGCCTCGCTCTAGTCGACGTGGATAGAGCTCCAAAAACCTACGCGGAATGGACTCACCCACTTGATGTGACTGCTACAGTGAAGGCACTTGCGCTTTCTGGAGACCTCCAAGTGCTGCAAATTACCAATCGACAAATGAAAATATGGCCTGACGAACTTCAGCGATGTACCAATCTACAATACTTGTACGCTAGCAAAATCCAACGAGTGCTCTCCATCACATTCAAACTAATTGACATGTCAAATGTAGATCGCTGTACTATATCGGCGTGGAGGTTATTCCAGATTGGTTTAAGGTCTACCACAAGCTCGAGTTCTTGTACGTCTTCCTGTTATCACGTACTACTTCTGATTTTATCTAAAAATCATTTTTACAACAGAGACCTCCAGGGGAAATTCGGAGGGACGAATATCGTTAGCATGCCATCAGATACATTCTCAAAAATGGGGTCGCTGACGTTCCTGCACTTGGGTTACCATCAACTACTCCTGAAGTTACCAAGTTTTCATGGCCTCGCAAACATCAAGAGCATTTCCCTAGCGTTACTTTATTCCCTGACTTCACTACCAGACCTAGAACCGCTTGGGAAATTGCAGAGATTGGAGCTTGTGTCGCTAAATTCCCTTCAAGAGCTTCCGGAGGTTGCATCAAATCAATATCTCACACATCTAGTCGTCTGGCAAGCACAGCTATGCTGTAATGGATTTTTTGGAGAATGCAATATTTCTCATCCTATGTGCAGCGGCATGTCGGAGAGCAATTGTTTTCCGATCGCTAACCGTCTGAGCACCGAAAGCCAAGCCGTTCTTGCTTCACAGCCTGGAGTGTGTGCTAAGGCCGCACCATTCATTCCGACAGCAGTGGCGCCGTTGAAATCCCAAATTGATCCTTGTGACGGTGTGATGTATCGCCAGTGTCGTGATACTCGCATTCCAACCAAACCTGTGGGTATTTGCTTGAATAGCTTCTTCCAAGTCATAGCATGCACGTCGACGGTCGTATCCGGAATCTATGGAAGGCAACAGGAGATTTTACATGGTGTCGGGCGTCAATGTGACCCTAAAGAAGAAGCTTGGTTAGGCTGTGTCTGAAGAAGTATTTTCAACTGACAGAAAATATTCAAACAGTTGCAGATTGCAAGGGTGTTAGAAGTACATGTGCACCCACGCCAATATACTGTGTAATAGTTCGCTTCGCGGTGAAGATAGTTTTCACAACATTAACAATTGTTGTCAATTGTACAGCAGCAAGAATTGGACAATTGTCAGGAATTATCCGGAGATTTCGTGACACTCCTCTTCCAGCTATTACACTACGAGAGTATCCTCTCTTGATCATTGTTGTTCAGCATGGGGCGTTGAAGCCTCGCAGAAAGCCATCTCGTTCTCGACCACTCTCTCGGTGATGATATAACCACTGTATACCTTTCAAATATCTACTGACAGCAGCCAAATTCATGTCTTACTGCGAATAGCCTTTTATATGAATAATATGCAGTGCAACTAAACTAAGATAAGGACAATGATAATCTGTTGGGGTATGATTTCCTATTTCCTGCTTCCCGGTATTATTTAGAGATGTGCACTTTCGTTTCATCGCCTCGTACAGGCATTCCATCATTCTGATAGGACCTCGATCACCTGCTATTTCAACTAAGCTGAGTGATTCATTTAATTACTTAACGAAGATTCATCCATTGAAAATTGTTTTGCTTGATTACTTAAATAAAGATTCTTAGAAGGCAAATCTTCTGCCAGAAAACATCATTAAAGCGGAAAATTATAAATCTATGCCAAAGAAATATTGCTATCAACCACTCGTCAACATCTTTCTACGCCTCCTTCCTGTATTCAAAATCGCGGAATTGTTCACAAATTAGTTATCCCTTTTTGCAAACAATATCTTGCACAACAATGTTTGCCAAAAACCTAGCTTCATTTCAGGGTCAAAATGCGCAAAACGACACACTACATTAAATTGATTTGGGCAGCACTCGAAGTACAAGACCATAGAATACGATCAAGAAAACTGCAACAATCTTCACTCACACTTGTGACGAACATCAAAACGCTCTAGTTGCGACGGAAGCTGAATGACGGAGCAGTGGTGACCACAGGAGTGTCGGCGGACGAACCCTGAGTGGTGGGAGCCTTGTTCCAGCTAGATGGAGAATCAGCCGAACTCGGGGCCTGTGTCCAAGTAGACGGAGAATCCGTTGACGCAGGTGTCGGGGTAGCAGAGTTATTGCTCCATGAGTTTTGAGTTTCACCACTCGACGGGCTGTTGTTGGAGTCACCACTCGACGGGCTGTTGTTGGAGTCACCACTCGACTGAGTGGTAGAATCACCGCTGGATGGAGTGTTCGAGTCATCGCTCGACGGAGTGTTCGAGTCACCGCTGGATGGAGTGTTCGAGGTTCCAGTCGATGGACTGTTGGAGTCACTACTGGAAGGGGTGTTCGAGTCACCGCTGGAAGGAGCCTCAGCACCAGTCGTTGACGAAGTTTGCGTGGTAGTGGTTGTCGATGAACCACCTGATCCTTCAAGAGGAATGCAATCCTCTACAGAAACACCACAAAATTGTTAGTAAGTTTGAACGTCTAGCAATCTGAAATCACATCAGGAACTTACTGTAGGACTGCCACACAGTCTTACTGTCCACACCCTGGAATGCCAACCAGTAGAAACGCATCTCCTTGCAGCCTCCGTTGTCACATGACGAGTAGTCCACAGGGAAGACTGACTTGATATCCTGGTTCTCGTTTCCGTATTTGCTGTAACAGTCATCCTCGTACAACACCTTGGTGTCGTCGAGCCAAATCTCGCAAGGACCGACGTGCACAAGAGCACGAGAGAAAGTAGCTTTCCCGTCAGTAGGAATTGGCTGCGGCGTACCATTGGGGTTCGTGAATCCACAGTCAGCTCCATATACGGACGTATCGTCCATGAGGGTCTTGAGGTCCTTGAAGTTGTTAGCCGACTTGAGAGACTTGAATGTGTCGACACTTCCGGCGTTGTTACCGTCCCAACTGTCGCTGGCCCACACGGGGTCGATCTGTACGACCCATGCCGAGTTTGCGGAGCCCGAAAACTGAGACTCCGGGATCAGCATGTAACCGTGAGCATCAGTGCTTGGAATCGAGGCAGCAAAAAGAGCGGCGGCGGACGCGAAAGCAGCAGCAGTCAACATTGCTTGTGAAGTGATCTGGTAACTTGTGGGTCGGAAGGCAAATATGATAATGGTGAACTTTCAATGGCTCGCATTATCGTTGAAACGGGCGAGTATCGCTAGTCTACCCTACAAATCTATCCAATGTTGAAGCTCATCGCATTCGGTCAGTCTGGTGTGACGTATGGACTGATGGGAAACCAGCTACACCCAATCATGTGGGGGCAGCAAAAGGCACACAGCCACAGAGCTGACGTAAAGCACTACCACCTGTCCGCAGCACACTGAAAGCCCCTTGTGTTGTATAGGATTGGGCAAGGCAAATATCCATCTTCTGGGCTATAACGTCCGCTTTAGACATACCAGCTTGCAACTACGAAGACAAACTCCTTTTCGGACAGCGAAGATGTCTACCCAGTCAGCGCAAATACGTAAAGTAGTGCCGTCATGAAGAATGCTTAAGGGATCCATACACCCTATGATACGGTGGAGCATGACGCAATGTGGGTACGTTGCGAACAACCGATAGACCTTGAAACGACTTGCCAATAACTAAGCTGGTAAATGGAGCATCTAGTGCATGAAGACGTCGAGCCACTATGGGTAGCATGCATGTTGTTTTTCAGCAGTTCTTTGCTGAGATGGCAATTTTAGTGGTCCATACACCAACGTTGTCATATGCTTCATTCAGAATCATTCCCACAGACGGTGAAGGAAAAGGCTTGGCAGTCTTGTATCGTGCACTACTAGTAAGTAGTCGACAACATACGATAATTTGGGTGCGAGTCCAACTTGTCCAACTTGTCCAGCAAAAACCAATACGAATGGCATCATGAGCTGAAGGGGAATATTTGAGATTCCTACGGCATGATATTTACATCGCCTAAAGGCACCGAAAACATAGTACGACACACCACTTGAGTGTTCGTGATGCAAATACTTATTGATACGTACAATGAATATTGACATGCTTTTATTAATGAAGTGTGCAATTTTCTGATGCTTCCGAAATCATGATGGCGTTAAGGGCCAGACTTTGGTGCGGTGATTCATGTTCCATATTTGCTTGCTGCACATATTTGTTGCATACATTTGAATAACTTACACGGCTAATTTGCCAGCCTTAAAGCAAAGCACAAATTTACAAACGCTCAAGTTGCCAGATCTTCCGTGTGGCAAGCAAATTGCCCATGACAGCACCAAATTTGGTGTAGCAACTGGTGATACACGTGCACACCAAATCGCTACTGGTGAGTTTCCTTGGTCACATGTCGTTGTATCGTCATGTGCGGCTATTATACCAGCTGGTGGGTGGCCAACCTTTTCATGGGTCTCAGCTACCAATAGGCCAAAGACCGTCGTCAACGAGCCATCTTGTGCTCCGTCTTGCTGGCACCACCTTCAATTTTACTCTAATCAATCCGTGGTAGGAAGTGCTTCGCACAACATGTGTATACTGTAAAGAAGCTGTATAGCCGAAGCTTTGAGTTGTCCGGTGCCAATCACAGGAGAGTTTCCCTCAAATGCCTCACCTATCCTTCAGCTAATCGTATTTGCTGTTCGATTGTGGCTTTTGGAATTCTTGCCGTTTGAAAGGAGCGGCTAGCGAAACTACAAGTATAAGCTATGCACTGTGACGCCAGACAATCTTCACGAACCGTGGCATTGGAAAATGAAGAGAGATTCGCAACGCACGTGCTGCGGGATGCATAGCTTCACACAATCATATATTCGTAGCATAGGGAAACTACTAGGGCGTTCTCGTAATATAGAGTCAAGTCGAACGTATCAAAAGAACGCTCTCAAACCCAGCGGCATACGCATACTTACTTTCCATTGAACTTGTATCATATACCGTAGCTGTCTGCACGGGGATCAAAAACGACCAGCGAAGCTACACAACCAATATCTTCACTCAACACTGGCAAAGCACGACAATGCTTAGTAGCGACGCTTGCGGCCGTTGCACTTGGACGAAGGTGCCGGAGTGACCTCCGGGGTTTCAGCGGGCGAACCACCCGATGCTGGAGCCGGGGTAGTTGACTCGCCGCTTGAGGGAGAGTCTGAGTTACCACTGGACGGACTGTCGGACGTGCCACTCGAGGGTGAATCACCGCTGGACGGGGTCTCAGATTGACCTGTAGACGACGAAGGAGACTGTTGAGACGTCGACGAACCACCGCCACCACCGCCAGATCCCTGGAGGGGGATGCAATCCTCTGCAAATGCACAACAGTTTACGTTAGTGAGCTCATATCCATATTCACCACATGGCCGAATCGAACCAACTTACTGTAGGACTGCCACACAGTCTTGCCGTCCACACCCTGGAATGCCAACCAGTAGAAACGCATCTCCTTGCAGCCTCCGTTGTCACATGACGAGTAGTCCACAGGGAAGACTGACTTGATATCCTGGTTCTCGTTTCCGTATTTGCTGTAACAGTCATCCTCGTACAACACCTTGGTGTCGTCGAGCCAAATCTCGCAAGGACCGACGTGCACAATGGCACGCGAAAAGGTGGCCTTACCGTCGGAAGGAATTGGTTGCGGTGTGCCATTGGGGTCCGTGAATCCACAATCAGCTCCGTATACGGACGTGTCGTCCATGAGGGTCTTGAGGTCCTTGAAGTTGTTGGCAGTTTTCAGAGCCTTGAAAGCATCTACACTTCCAGGTTTGTTTCCATCCCAGTCCTCACTATCCCACACAGGGTCAATCTGAACAATCCATGCCGAGTTCGCGGAACCTTTGAATTGAGACTCGGGTATCAGCATGTAACCGTGAGCATCCGTTCTCGGGATCGTGGCCGAAAGAAGGACAGCGGCCGAAGCGAAAGCTACAGCAGTCAGCATTTTTCTGGAAGTAGTCTTCAAGACTATGCGATTAAGTCGACCAGAAGGCAATTTCAAGAATGGTAAGGTTCAACAGAGAAACGGAAACCATAGCGCAACAGTGTCACCATCACGATGGACTTGGTACGGGTAAACCCGTATGTAATGGCAAAGCTCGCATCTTGAGATTGCGATCTGTAAAATCTTGACAGCATTAAAATCCAGATGGTGGATCTACCTCGTACAGTAATTGATCTCGTTCTACTATACCAACCATCGTTGAGACTGATTCAATGACATTCCCACCTACGTTCTGTGTTTTCAGATGGAACATATGTCGAACTTCGGTCATTGCAGGTGGCTGCCAGAACAACGTGTGGACGAACACCATCAGATTTTCCGGTGGAGACGCTCCTTTACACTTTTCCGCGATCCGAAAGCCTAAAGACACACTCTAGCGTTATAATTGCCTTTACATAATTCTGTCTTCTTCAAACAGTACAAGTGACCCTCAACGATACTGTATCCCTTTCAAACAGCAAGCTACCGAGTGCATGCGCAATGACATAGTTGTGCAAACTTTTACCAGGCGTTGTAAAAGCTGTGAACGCTTCTTCTACTTGACCTTCAGACATTATTTATGCGTAAATTAGGACGGTGTTCATCCGTACATGAATACCAGTAAGGTTGTGCCCACAGATGTTGCCTACCAACTCTTGATGGAAACTTGTTGCATAATACTGCTATGGAAAGGTGAAGACAAAGGTGTATGCGCTATTGGTAAACACAACCATGACACCAACGATCGTAAAGATACCAGAAACTATATTGTGTATGCCAACCAACCCACCAAAAGCTAAACATGACCGCATAAACAACACAACGAGCCCAAATTCAAAGGAAGAACGGGAGACACATTGGACAGCTAATTCTACAAACAGGCGTACTGTGTAGTCTACTGTACTTGTCGCTGGGTCAATTACCCTTGCTTATGAAGGTTTGTATTGTCAATTCCGAGCTTGGGTAATTTGCTTAATTAAATGAACTAAGGCAGGGAATCCGAATTCGTACTTAGTACAGAAATTTATATTTTATTCTTTAAAAATCCTAAAAAGCCAAACTATGCTGGCACAAGAGTGTTTGGATGAGCAAAAAAAACTTTTTTGTGATGATTGTACTTCACTGCCGATACGACTTGGTAGGCACGTGATGTGCGTGCCTGGCGTATGGCTTGTAGTGCCGCTGGTTGAAGTGACACAGACGGTGCGATATGATTGGTTGATCTTTCAGGATGCCACACCCTGGTTGCTTGAAACGGTTGTGATGGGAAGGGCCATTGACGAGAAATCACGTTTCGTTAATGCACACGTCTGCCATTTCACGATACTCAAATACAGACGCCCGCAGTTTTATGGTACACCAACAAGTACACTAACAACAAATCAATACGCCAACACGACTGATTTGTAATGGGATTTGCATGGGCCACAAGTTTAGCGAAAGAGAAGGACTTGGTGGCATTGCATGTGTAGGAACAAACTAGTTGGTGATAGCTACTAACTCGAATGAGCTTACTTTCTGATTTCCATTCATCCACTCACATCGACTACTACCAAGCCTCGCTTACAAACCTTTGATACTCTCAATTAGTTGTGAGCCCAATATACGCAGACACTGTTAAGCTCTTGCAAGGCAACTACTTTCACTGGTGTGGTGTTGGGTTTCAACCGTGAGTTGGTTGCCCTGTCGCGAGGACAACCACCACAGAACCTTTCAGTGAAAAGCGAGGGTTCGTTTGATTGGAAGATTTCATTTTCCTCGATGGAGTGACAGTGAAGTAGCAGTGACATCTCGGAGCCTTGGTAATCCTAATATAACCTGACCGAGGATTCCTAGAGTACATTAAGGCAGGATCCTGTTCCCATCTCAGGTCGTACCCAGGACAAGGATAGCCTGTCTAAATTAGGCATATGCCTAAGTTAAACAAACGGGCAAACCCTCGGTCGCGTGGTTGTGAGTCCTCGGATGCTTCAACCGAGAATTTTTACACTTGATATTTGTAATAGAACAATACGTAGGATGACATAGAAAGGCTCTCTGAGCCTCACATAA
>PCFV01000436.1:0-26753 GCA_002812785.1 Phytophthora litchii | reverse complement strand
ATCGACCAGCCGTTTACTCAAAACTAAATTTCTGTGCCAAGCTTGCTCAGAAGTTTGGCCGAGTAAAAATCTGAGCAATTTACTGTGAGTAAATTGCTTTTAGGAATAAGAGGTGCATCAGTGTTTTGCTCAGTTGGTTTCTTTGGAGCGAATTGCATTTGTTTAGTTAGGCACTTCAGCGTTCAAAGTCTTCCATGCAAAACTGGCAAAGTACTCCTTCGACTTGAAGGTTCTGGTGACAAAGTTGCCGTACACGACTCCGCCGAAGAATGGAAGTTGGGACACACCGCCACTAGGACCCAGTGGCACCATGGCCGGCACGACCTCCACCTTCGGAAAGTCCTTGCCCACGTTAGTCTGCACCTTACGTGCCACAAGTGCAAGCTCGCTACCGAGGTGCGTGCCCTGTTGACTGGCAAACAACATGTGTTTGGGCGCAGAATTGTTGTTCGAGTCGCCTAACGCGTAGATGTTCGAGTACCGCGAGTCGTCCAGCTGTAGTTTTTTGTTCACCTTGATCAATCCCTGCGGAGTCACCAGGTTATCGTCGAGGTTCTTGATCAGCTCCGTGAAGCCACCACAAAGTAGCTGTATGTCTGAGACGAGCTCCCTGTCTTTATCGGTGCGCAGTGTGCGCCGCTCAAAGCTATTGCCGTTTAGACGTTCCGTGAATCGCTCACCCAGCACAACATTCACATCCAAACGAGTCAGGAACTTTAGGAGCCTCGCGCGGAATTTCTCGCGCACATTGTCAGTGCCAAGCAGCTTGTCCTTGCCTTCGATGATTGTCACAACCTTTTCAGGAAACTTGGCCTTGATCTCACCAGCCACTCCGGCACCAGTAGCACCACCTCCAACAATCAGGATACTGTTGGCATTTTCAATCTGTTGGCGAACTTCTGCCAGCATTCGCTCTGTGGTAGAGCGTTTGAAGTCGTTCTTGGGCTGCTTCATGGGCACCGTGTATGTGCTACCCGTGGCCATTACTAGGTAGTCATAGGCGAGCTTCTTGGCGGGACCAGTCAGTACTTCGTCGTTTTCACCAATCGGCGCGTATTCAACTTCGTTGCCAGGCACAATACGAGTCACAATAGCACGTTCGATCTTGACGAATGACCTGGCCTCCGCAGGGATGGCGCTGTCGTAGGGTACGAAGAGTTTTTTTGTGTAGTCTGCATCCGTGGCGTACCAACAGCGTGGTAGTAGAACTTGCTCTTCTCGAAGACGACCACCTCCGTGCCATCGTTGGCAGTGAGATCCTTAGCCAGCGCTTGAGCCGCGGCAATGCCTGCGGGGCCTCCTCCGACGATGACAATGCGAGTCATGAGTGGGACTTGTTGTTGTACTTGTGGAGAGCTGAGAAGGTTTGGAAATGAGAGTCCTCGAGCAGCACTACATGTTGCTCGGACTTTATGTGCTTTACTAATCAAGATGCCTCTCCCTACGTAATCCCAAAGCCGTAATCGTGAGCGAGGCGACGATCTGTAGCGACTTAAAAACAGCGATATGTTGGGTAGTCATCACTGGGACGAAAGCACTGGGACCTGACATAGGTCATCAACAATAACGAGCCGGAAAGCTGAAGTGCTATCGATTTGAACAGCTACAAAATTGGCTGTGTCACAGAGTTTATGTCCTTGTATGCGTGCGTATCAAGCAGCTTGGTCGCGGACTGCGCTTCGAGAATCCGTGATCAGCTTTCCTAAAATTGAAACTCGAAGGTCTCGGCTCAAATCTAGGAAGCACAAGACTCGCTATTGTGGTCATAATCGATGATAAACACGCTTATGTCGATTTGTCTACTTGTCTGTCTACACCTATAGTAGCGAGTCCTGGTAGAAACGGTCAGCCAGACTGCTCCATTTCAAAATCAATGTTCATGCTCGTCAGCCCTACTTCCCAAGCATAAGCTGATCGCCAGGCAGCAGGGTACGCACCTTGATAATAAGCTCTCGTTGTAGTGCGCAAGATGTAAGTAGGGATTACCCAGATGCGAAGTTCGTGCCCGAATGATTGACAGTGAACAACTTGCGATATTAATTGTCACGGTTGCGTCGTTTCAGTATATGTTTTTACAGTTCTTGCGTCCAAGGGATCAAGACCTATCTGTCACTTGACAAACTGCCGAAGAAATTCTCACAGCACTTTGAAACTTGCAGCTTAGACTTAATGTCTTCAAAAGGCCGACGCCAACAGTGCATCTATCAGGTTTGTTAGTAGAATTGTGGACTGCGGACGGTAATGGTAACTTTGAGTGACCCTTATTTTATGTATCTTTAATGACCAGAATGACAGGTTCATTCCAGTGCGGTCAGCTATGGACTTCGACTACTGTCATTACATGGTGACTGCCCAGAAGATTGATGACAAACTGGCAGCTCTCAACGGCACTGGCAATTCAAGTAGAACCACATTACACAGCGAGTTCTTGGCCATCAATGTCTTGCATGAAAGTGCTTTGTACACTGAGCCACGACCACTGCTTTCCATCCGAACCTCGACCACCCGTGCAAGACAACCCCTCGACGTATGCGGCTTTTATCCCTTCCGTTTACCAGCTCCAGTTAGGCTACCGCTTCAATCTACGCGTGCGAAGAACAAACTTCACAGTCATCCACACATTTCATCAACTCCTGTGTGTACCATCGATGCCCCAGGGCTTCGTGATGATTATTACCTGAACTTAATGGACTGGGGACCAAATAACGTGATCGCTATTGCGCTCGAAAAAGTAGTGTACTTGTACACCCCCACGACACGTAAGATCCAGGAATGCAACGCTTGTACGGAATCGACCGACTACGTGACATCAGTCGCATGGGTCGGGAATGCCTACAACAAATTCCTTGCAGTGGGGACTTTTTTCGCGGAGCTTCAGATCTGGGACGTCGAGACACTCACCAAACTTCACTCAATCCGTTCTCACCGAGCGCGCATCAGTTCATTGTCTTGGAGCATTAAAGGAACATTGGCTACGGGTTCTCGAGACTCTACGATCCATCTGAGCGATGTCCGCTGCACTCAACATCTCGTGGGTAAATTCGCACACCACAGCGGGGAAGTCTGCGGTTTGATGTGGTCTCCTGATGGCAGCACGTTGGCGTCCGGTGGCAGTGACAAGTATTTGTGTCTCTGGGACCATGTATTGACACGGGTGAATCGGTTGAATAACATCTCTTCTCCACGATCGGCTCATCTCGAACATTGCGCTGCTGTGCGGGCCCTTGCATGGAGTCCATGTGAACGAAATATCTTGGCATCGGGCGGAGGGACTGCGGACAGCACGATCAAACTCTGGAGCACGTCGAATGGCCAAATGCTGCGTTCTGTGGACGCAGGATCACAGGTGTGCGCATTGGTCTGGTCTACCACAACGCAAGAGCTGGTGTCAGCTCACGGACATTGTTCCGCAAGCAATCAGCTCACACTGTGGAGGTATCCAATGATGAAACAGGCTCGCCAGCTCACGGGGCATACTGCACGAGTCTTACACCTCGCAATATCTCCAAGTGGCTCTAACGTGGCCTCGGCCGGAGCTGACGAAACGCTGCGGTTCTGGAATGTGTTCCAGGCGTCGGTATCGCCGTGCGCTTCTCGAATCGATCGATCAGGCAACCGATTCAGCCTGTCGACCGCTGTTATCCGCTAAGACAAACCGCTCAAATATCACCCACGCGTACAAGTGTACAGTACACCAACGGCCCGAGGCCGGCGAATCTCACGTACATATATTTTCATCGCTGATCGAGAGAAGCCCGCTGTCTGTTGATCTTCGACTCGTTGCCATTGCCTACACTCTGTAACACTAAATTATAGCACTTCGTCCATGCAGTTCCATTTGCTGTTGGTTTACTTGCTGATGTAGTGCTGTAGAGGAAGCTGAGCAACTTGTCGAGTATCAAGTTGCAAAACGCAGCCCGATAGTTTACACACTCGTTGAGCCAGCTACTACGCCCGTGGTATTGATTTTTCAGGCCGCTCGCATCCGGTGCTGATTTTGGGAATTTCGTTTGTACGTGGACTTCTCCGCCGTGCTTGGTCCATTCGACTTGTTGTCGAGGCTGGAGGGTTATGTCATTTTCGCTGTGTTGTCGTCGTCGTCGCTTACTTTTGATGTTTGTGCTGGTTTGTTTGATCTGTTGTTTGTACTTCTATCCGTCATCGCTGTCCACAGGGACTCTATTCAACTCGCTGCTCCGGGATCCGCTCGAAGCGCCTGTTATTCGAGGCGCCACAGCTCATATTCTTAGGAGGTCCGATGTGGATAGATCCGCGGTAGCTGCCTCCAGCAAAACTGTTCTGAGGCATGCCAATTTGCGCACGCCGTTCGCGCGTGCAGATGTAGTGTCCGGCAAGTCCATCTGCCGGAATCAAGTAGCCCAATGTGACGGTGCGTCGCGGGCCTTCACGTACTGACGGAAGCCCGTCTATCGGTAGCACGGGGTCAATCTGGAAGCTCTCGTCGTTGGAAATCAGCACCAACTCGATGTTAAACATGCTCGCCACTGTGTACAACTCCGCGGTCGTTGCCTGCTCATCTGGGGTGTCTCTGAAAGTCTCGTATCGCTCCCGCACATCTTCCTCATCCTGCATCAAGAAGCCCGCAAGTTTCTTAATGTGTTCTAGCGCGTATTCCATCAATTTGACTCTCAAAAACTGCGCAGCTGCTACTCGTCGAGGCGCCATGCCGTCCGCCGCACCAACATTCACCACCGTCATGCTAGCCGGATAGTCCCGGAGACATTGCAACGGATACATCTCATACACAATACAGTGCAGCAAGCATGATCCATCCGGTGGCATACCAACACCAACCAGTCCCATCTGCACTAGTTGATCCTCCATCTTGGCACGTTGCATATCCAATTCCGGCGTAATGACATCAGGTGCCGTCATAGCCATCATGGATCCCCTCGAAACAGAAGCCATGGATGCACGTCCAGCAGTATCAGACACAGCCGATGAAGCCGGGAACCAACTTCCCCTGGAAGATCCAGGACCAACACTAGCAAAGGATCCTCGACTACTAGCGAACGACGAGCGTCCAGCTCCCATCTGTACTTGAGGTACAGTATGTCTAGCAAAGCTCTGACTGCCTACAAAGCCCGTTCCGGACCAACGATAGTCACTGGCCGTCGAAGCAAAGGAAGAGACTGTCGAACTGCTGGAAACGGAGCGGAAATCATCATCATCATCTCCCATGACACTTGCTGTAGCTTGAACCACTGCAGGAGATGCCAAAATGGACGATGAAGGTCGTAAATTGGCATCTTGTTGGTCGTAGTCTGCATTGGCACCAAAGCCTGAGTTGAATCCGACGAAACTCTTGAGTGTTTGACTGCTCACAGCTGCCAAATGGAACGCCACAAGTTGCGGCTTGTGCGTCACGACGTTCATGTAATTGTCCAGTTCTCTGGCTCGACCACCTAAGAATTCGGGGCTTTTATCTGCACGGAACAAGGCTTTCCGTCGATAGAGCGGGGGGAACTTGACACCTTTCATGAGTGCTGCACTACGTTTCCGTAGCTGCTCATCGAGCTTGCGGAAGGCGGAGAAACTGCGCCAAATGTGCCAACTCGTGCGACCTGTAGCATGAGCTCGAGACGAGTAGAAGGAGAGCTGCACCACGACCTTGTACTCGGCCTTCTTGCTGCTGAGACGATAGTCTTCCACGCTCACAGCGCACGTGTAATCGCCCTGAATGTCGTCGGGCGTCATGGTCAGGTAGGCCATGCGAGGAGTCCTCGAGTCTCTGCGATCGATCGAGTAGGGGGCAGACTGAAGTGGCGCTGACTTGACGACGATCGCAAGCCGTTTCGTTCGATACCACGACTCGAGTTTTGGCCTATCGCTGGTCGTTGTTCCTACCCCCGTTTGTACCACTGTGTGCACCACACGATTGAGAAACTGAAACTGGAGGATATAGAAAAAGGGGCGAACGGTTTTGTGAGTACAGCAGAGGAAACGCTTCGAGCTGGATAATTGGAGATGGTACACTGACGGGAAGCCGCGTTCAAAGGGATTAAATGTGATATCGTCGAAATCAGTGTATCGCGAAAGAAGACGTGGCTGCACGTTGCAGACAAGTCGTCGTGCAGATGGTTTTCCGTTCTCACGTTCGCAATATCTTATACAGTACACGCACGTTTTGGAAATTGCCGACTTTCTGGAAAGTTGAACTTTGTATCCAATCATTCAGCTAGAAAAAATTGCGCCCACCTCGAAATTTTACAACTGGATAGCGGCTCCGTTAAACAAAGCAGCATGAAACTATATGAAACTATTCAACAAAGCAACACGAATACACTTCAAAGACGAGATGGAATCCAGTGCTTGGCCAGTGTACTTAATTTCGCTTGATCCGCGCTTGATAGAGGCCAGATGCACCTGACACTTGGAAACCGTTGCCGAAACCCTTGGCATCTCCATAACATCCACGCAGCTGCTTCCGCTCATGTCAACGCCTTCACGTCTCGGCTCAAGATTTTGAAACTCTCCGAGCTTGTCGGTCGTAGCACGCAAATCGGTATCGGCATCCTCAGTGGCGTCAGCACGATCACCGATGTCAGCGTGGCGACAAGAACAGCAATAACTGTGCGTCATAGCAACAGCAAGATGGATACATTAGTGTATCGCACATTAGGTCACTCGTGTGCACCACACTATTGTGTACGTCTTGTTGACCACACAAATGTATCCACATCAAGACAGCAATGGAGATCAAGCATGACAAGAATGGCGACACGGAAGAGGTGAGCGATAGGGAACTATCCAGCACAGCGGAAGCTTTGCGCAGTCTCCACATCAACGGAGAGACTCTTGTGCCTCGAATCTCGGACTCTCTGGTGGAATATCACGCCAATATCGGCTGCTACCAGTGTTATCTCTTCCTCGACAGTCATAGACAAGGGAAGACACTGGCATTTGACGTTTCAAAGCTCAGTGTTTGTGTGGAATTCCCGCGTGTAGAGATCACGTACAAGAGCGAGATAAGGCAGGAAGTTGTCTGGTGGACGGAGATTGAACGAAACGTGGACGTCTCGCAGTGTGCAGTGGAAGAGAAGGAAGATCACTGGTATCTGAGACTCCCCATTCGACCGAGCGACAAACAGCCACTGGGTGGGTTCTCATCATTTACGCAAGTTTCACCTGTAGAGCTTCGACCGGAGAGTTACGCTTCGGTGAGTTGTCGAGGATGCAAGGCTCAGTTACTGGACGGAGGAAAAAGCCCTCGAATTGAGAAGGTTTTACCGCTGCCATCGGCCAATTGGATGGATATGTTTGACTTCTGGGGAGCTGGTATTGGAGCTTTTGAGCATATTCCACGGGATGATATTCATGCACAGCAGCATCGTGTGCTTGTTGGTGAGTCGTATGTGTTGCTGCACGCTACCGACTTGATACCGGGAACGACGGCTCATGAGGACGAGACAGCCGTTGCATCAGGAGATAATGACAAGGACGAGCACGAGTGGATGTCGTTGACATGTGCTATGTGTTCGGAGCGTGTTGGTTTGTGCAGCGTAGAGCAGCCAGACACAGTTCGTCTGCACAAGCACTTGATTAATGCTCGCAGGAGTATGGAATCTGCTGTTGAAGGTGGAAGTGGGCAAGAGCAAGAGGAAGGAAATGTGTTTGCCAAGTACACTATCGACAGTATCCTAAGCGCCAAATTATTGGAGATGGCAGACTCGGACGGCATTTTCCGGTTCTTCTTAGCGTCGTTAAACGACAAGCATGATCATTCGTTGTCGTGTGGAAAGCAAGAAGGCAATCTTCCTGCCACCACTGGAGATGTATCATCGACAGAATTGCAACTCCAACTGCTTAGTTGGGAGACGATGATTAAACAGCAGGATACAAACAAGTTTCATCGCGTGCTGAAGGTTCTTTATGGCCCCCGACAACCGATGCCCGCTATACCTGGACTTTTGCCTTCGCACGAAGTATCGCTCCCGCCGGCCATGTGCTCGGTCATCGCCCAGCGACTTCAAACCAGTTCAACACTACTGCCATCTTCGTTACGGACGTTTAATCGGATGAATGTCGGATATCTTTTCGCTTAAAACGCGTGCATACCGCTACGAACTATTCCAGCATAAATATGACAACTCACACACGATGTGAAATGCAAAAACTAATTGTATTATTCCTACACGCCAGCAAACGCGATCTCTTGCAGCGAGCAGTGGAATCGTTTACTTGGCGGGGGCCCAGTAGTCCATGATGTCGAGCGCCACCTCGCAGCTTTCACGTACAACTTGAACGTCGTCCTTGAGGTATTCCTTGAGAATCTCCTCGCACTCGGTCGTACCAATAGATCCCAGAGCTTCAGCAGCTTCATGACGCACCATACGGTGTTCATTTTCGTCCAGTAGTACCTTCTTGAGTGCCGGTACGAGCACAGGGTTCTCCATCTGCCCCATGACGTAAGCCACTTCGTGTTTGAACAGCGCGTTCGGATCGTTGAATCCCTCAGCAAGGGCCAGAGCTGCCTCCTCCGTGTTGCGGTTACGCAACGAGAACATGGCTCGGTACTTGGCAAACATGTCTCCGTTATGGTCCAGCAAAATCTTGCGAAGTTCAGCCGTAGACACATCTTTCTCAGCAGCAGGAGCCGGGTCCTCCGACAGGTACGGGTTACGGTCCACCTCTCCCTCCACGACCTCACCCTTGGCCTTAGCCAGCTTGTACTTCACCAAAGTGACAGCCAATTTGCACGTGTCCGATACCTCTGGGGCCGGATCGGCACAGTATTTCTCGAGCACAGGCAGCGACTGAGCCGCGCCAATGGCACCGAGAGCCTCCGCCGCCTCGTGACGCACCATACCGTCGTCCGCCTCGTCCTCCAGCACCTGGTGCAGCGTCTCGCAAGCCTCCTCCATTTGGAATTGGCCAATAACGTAAGCCAGCTCGTGACGCATGAGCTCCGAGTCTTTGCGGTTCAGTAGCGCTGTGAGCAGGACCTGGAGGTCTTCAAGGCCGCCACGCGAGCGCAGGTAGAAGATGGCGCGTGTCCGCTTGCCCACAGGCTCCGACAGATCCAGCATCGCATCGCGGAGCAGCTCGAAGCTTGGAGTTGTGTCAGGGACGCTGGAAATGGTCTCGGTCACGGACGCGTGCGACGGCATCTTGGTCTTGCAAGTTTTCGAATGGCTACGTCAGTGACTGCCAGTCAAAAATTGTTAAATAAAAATGCTCCCAGACCGAACCCTACGTGACTTTTTCAGTTAAAGTGATGTGCCTCCAGCCAATAGGGAAGCGAGCACGCTAATCAGTCGCAATAATGGCGAGAAGTTTGCGTTACCTGATCTCTAAGGGATATCTCACTTGGTAGCATGAATTCTCTGAAAGCAAGAGCTTCATTCAATTTGCTTATATCGCCACGAAAGTAAGGTGAGACTCGTTCTCTTATTTTATACAGCTACCGTAATACCACCATGAACTTCTTACCACACACATGTTAAGCTATAAATCCATTCAAAGCACCCACGAAAACTGTAACCTCTGTCACCTTGACATTCACCACTTGCAAATATCCGTCGTCAGATGCTGCATATTCGTCGATGTCTCCAAAACAGCAAACGACGTGGTGATATTGTCCGTTCCGAAATCCGCAAAGTTGCTAACCTCCCCTATTTTCGTATTGAGCGCCACCACCTTACCTGTGCAATTGCTGCCAACGTAGAAGGCGATCTTCACCAGTCCATCGGAAAAGGTCGATCCCGTGGTCGGAAGGTTTGTCCACCTTGCCGAAGAAATGGCGCCACTGAGATCAACACATGGCATGTCGTAGCAGCGATTCCCTGTAGAAATGCCGATGATTCGACGGAGCCTCTTGAAATTTGGCTCCTTGTAGATTCGCAATTCGCCCTTCATCGCAACCGTGTCTTTGAAGAGGCTAAGGACCGCAATGAAGTGTAAGCAGACTGCGAAACGAAGACTCATTAGCGTCTAATGTCGATTGAGTTTAATTGTGAATGGTGTTCAGCAAGTTGAGAACTGGCCTGAAATATTTGACCAAGCAAGCTTTGGATGAACCTTTAGTTGGTTAACTTACGAAATCACAGCATCTGAGGTCTTTCACCATGAGATCAGGGTGCTAGTTATTATCCTCGAATGATCCCAGCCTCAGCTATCCTTGTCGATATATTTATCAGCTATCACATTCTTTGTTGAACTCCGCATCAATGCGGCTTATATTATCGTTATCAACTAAACCTAGGATTGCTCCAACTACTTACTGTACATGCGCATTTAACTCAATCAGCACGACACGAATTCTCCTCCATAATATAGATTTTTCAGGCCTCGAACGACTCCCCAGGTGCGAGAAAATAGGAACATGCACAGTGATCCGAACTCGCCGTCGTGAGAGAGGTCTTGGTCCTTGCCTAGTTCCCGAATACACTGCTGGTAGTGCTCGACATTAGCTCCACCCGGATGTTTCGACGGAGCGTACGAAAGTCCACCATGAGAAAATGCTTCTGTGAGCGCCTCGATGTTCCAGCAGCTGTCGGATACAAGTCGTCGACGCACACCATTGCGGCTCAACAAGTGCGACAGATAATAGTCGTCACCAAGAAAGCAGGCTTTCGACATATTGGCGACCTCGAATGCTGGCATCGTCGCTTCCTCCATCCCGAAAAACTTCCGCTTTACTGCAACGCCACCTGCTCCTCCTACAAACGAGACGCTGTTCACACCAACCGCGAGGCTACGTCCGCAATACAGTCCATCCTCGGCCGAGATCCATCCACCCAATACCGCGATCGCATCGTCCGGGTACTTGTGTGTATAATGCAGAGCCCGTTCACAAAGCTGCGGTGGGTAAATTCTATCATCGTCGCCATACACAATGATCGTATCCGGTTCCTGCTCCACCAACAACGTTCCCAGCACTTTACTCGCAGGCCCGAAGTCCGTATCCAGCACGATGATCCTCAGTTTCTCATGGTACGGACTCGTTCCGGTGGCAAAAGTGATCCCACGGAACTCGGTTCGATTCAGCGTCTTCTCATCCAACAGCCAGGATGGAATGGGCACCACCTTGTCTCGGTACATCCGAGGGACGATGACATACACGGCGTCGAAGCCTTCGCCTTCTTGATGCACTAGAGCATCCACCGTCGGTTGCATCTCGTCGATGCCTCCCGTGGTTGTCGTAAAGCTGAAGACAATTCGGGGTCGAGCTTGTGCTGCACTCATGGACGTGGATGTCATCGCAGTGGACGAATTAAAAGTACACAAGAAGATGGTGATCCACGCAACAGTTGTCGCTAAAAAGCAGGCGAACCAGCGCTTCCACGTGGTGTGGTCATCGGCCATTGGCGAGGATTCCACGACGACCTTCTCCGGCAACAGTTTCGCCAATTGACGAGTCCGTCGTCGGCGTCGACGGTGACGAACTAGTAGTAGAGTGAGCACTGAGAGGCCCGATAGCAGAGAAAAGAGCGAGATCCGCGGGATCATGACCCGTTCTGCGTACAAGTCGATGCAAGTGTCGCCGACGGTGTGGCCATCGCTACCCACAGACGTCCGCAGCGCCTGAATCATGGTTCTCACTGCGCCTTTGCTCTGCTTCTCGAAATTCCGCGAATGGCGGCACTTCCTCGGTATCATCCGATGATGGAACGGCCAAGTCCGGAAGCTGTCGCACGCTATCTTAACTGAGGCAACATGGGACAGACTCGACAGCTGGCGATGATTACACACGAAAGATCAAGTTTCTGAAGCAAGAGATCCGCATATTCGTTTTCAAAGCAGCCGATGGACTTGGGAGAGCGGATGTGAAAATATCAACTTTGGAAAGGCCTGAAGCCATATGCAGCCTTTGCGGCTGATTGCGCAGCGTAATCATCACCGACATCCACCAAGTGACAGCGACAGCGACAGCATTCGCCCACTTCACTTTCGCCCTCGGGTGAAGCATTGCAGCGCCTTGGTACAGGCAGATGGAGACATCCGTTGCATAACTTTCGAGCGTGTCCAGTGATAATTATAACAGTGTATGCTCTGTACAAATCGGACACGCCAAGAGATTACGCGGCACCGTTCGATTTCCTAGCGATGGGATCGCATCAACAGCAGCTATGGGACACAAATAATGCATATGCAGCAACCTCCAAGAAGGCAGGAGGCTTCTGATACTGGTGGTGGTTCCTCTACACTACAAAGTGGAGTGCGAGTCGACGCAAAGGTTTGCGTCCAAAAGGTTTGCATCCCCGTACGCAGTCTCACGACCTTATCATTGAAACAGAGGACTTGTTCGTAACATATCAGCAGTATTTAATACATATAGGATGCCAGTCTTAGTCTGCTGCTTGTAGAGCTTTCTCAAACCGTAATGAATGAGCCTCACAACTCTTTACTAACTACAGAAGTTAATACAAGTCTGTTATTAACACACTGGCCGCAAAACGCGTGATCGAGGAACTCTGTCATTTAACACATTAACGTTTTGTGTTTGCAATCGCTTCTTTCTCCACCGGTCATAATGACACAATGACCGCCATTGTGTATTGGCGTAAGCTTCGCCGTGAACGAAGCAACCCGCGCGGCTGCGAGTTTAACGCGCGACTAGCGCGATTCGAGCACAATCAGTAGTAACTACGTTTACACAATCAGTGTTGTAGTTAATAACTGCTGATGGTGCTCCTAGTTATGCCTTGAGTGTTTGCCTCCTCCGCGTGATTTCGACGTTCAGATTGAATTGGAGCATGTAATGATAGACTGTATCCACAATGCATGAAGGGTGGCTAACCTGCTTGCTTGTGATCCTCTGCTCTGGTCAAATCCCTCAGCGAGTCACGATGAGGTTTTTCAACGTGTCGGTACGGTGAGCATTTGTTCCTTCCGTCCAAAACTGACAGCGAACCTTGGCACGAGCAGTCCTCCAACTCGCGCTGTTTGAACACGTATTCCCAATACCGTTGCCGCTTAACGGCGGCAGTCCAACAGCCAGGTCAAGTAAACCCTGTCCACTTTTCCCGGGAGCTTTCGGTGTGCGTCACACCAACATCACATCTCACAACACACTTCTTCTCACAGTGTGCATTGCATACCCAAGCTCCTCCACTTCCATCAAGTCCCACAATTCACTCACTCTCACAGTTTTCCTTGACACGCCCATCCCCTCTTGATTGCGTGGTAGCAGTCACGCAAAAAAACTAGCGTCGGTTAATCAGTCTCGCCAGCTGAACCTCCATAGCGTAAGCCTCACAATAAGAATCCCTCCATGGCTGACGCCGGCTCCTCCGACGACGCCGAGAGCGCCACTCTAACAGCGCTAAGTGATTGTGTCACTACCGTATTAAATAACGACATTGCCTACGGTCTCTGCGTCACCAACTCGGGTCTTTTCGACGTTATTCCTGCGGACTTTGAGGATAGAAATGACAGTTCCAGCTTTTCATCCTCTGGATCTTCAGACAGCGATGACTTCAACGGAGACTCCGTGTGCCGTGTCATGTGTTCCAAGCAAACGTCATCAGCGTCGAGTTCGTGCTGTGAAGCTGCTGCATCTCTCCGAGCTTGCAACACGACGTCATCAGCTGTGACCACGTGCAAAGAGCTGTTTGACAGCGCTTTCACGTACCAGACCGAGTGTGACGGCGGCATTTCATCCGCCAATACCATTCTCATTGCAGTGGTCGTGGTGGTTGTGGCGTTAATCCTCGCTGTTGCAGTGTTTTCTAGATTTTATTCCAAATGGACAACAGGAGCAGCAGCTAAAGTGGCTGTAACATGGAGACAAATCACCAATTTGGTGTGGAAAAACATGGTCTTGAGACGCAGACGACCTGTGTCGCTAGTTATGGAGCTGTTCCTACCCGTGTTGTTGTCCACAGCGCTGTTGTTGCTGGCAAATTTGGACAATATTGCAGGAGGGTGGAGATCCACGTGGTTTACGTCGGAAGCAGCGGTGCTTAATGGGACGTTAATTTGCAGTGGTCTAGCAGTGTGGGGACTTGAGACGATCGGTGGACCGTCGTCGACTATGACGTCGTTCTACACTGGCGGACAGTCTGTACTGGGACTCTTCTTCTTGGTGAGTTACATCAAATTTGTGTCGACTACGACGACAACTATGATGATTGAGAAGGAGAATAGACTGCGGGAGGTCATGAAGATCATGGGATTGTCGGATGCGACGCTGCTCTGCTCGTGGTGTCTTACGACGGCAGTGTTGGCGACACCATTGGCCTTTGCCATTTCCGCCGAACTCAAGTATGGAAATGTGTTCCCGACGACTGAATACGCGACGCTGGTGTTTCTGTTCTGGAGTTTGAGCGTGGCCATCACCGCCTTCTCGTACTTTGTCGCTCCGTTTTTCAACAAGTCCAGGACTGCTGCTATTGCGTCGGTGCTGCTGTGGCTTATTCTATTCTTCCCATACTTCGCAGTACAATCTGCAGATACCAATACTCCACGATACTGGGCGGCGTTGTCGCCACCAACTGCATTTGCGCTGGCTGTGGATGAGATTTTACGTCGTGCCCAGCTTGGCACTGGTTTTGCGTACTCTGTTGGTCTACGGGAAGGACCTGTGACAGTCCCCAGCGCCTTTCGAATGAGTCTCTTCCTGATCCTCGATTCAGTCATATTGGTAGCTCTCGGATGGTACCTGGAGCAAGTGCTACCTCAGCAATATGGTGTGAGGAAGCCTTGGTACTTCTTGTTCACGAAAAGCTACTGGTTTAACAAGATGGATCAAGCCGATGAAGATGATATCCCGACGAGTTCAGACACGCTGCACACGGCTCCGACACTATCGCCTCAAGCTGGTGGCGCGTACGCGCAACTTATTGATGGAGCAAGTTCTCTGAAGTCGAAAGAACTCGTTGTAAATGCGTACGTAGAGCCCGTCAATGCGGCGTTGACGATGCAAGAGCGCAATGGTACATGTCTCCAAATTCGTGGACTGCGAAAGGTGTTTCCGCTGGAAGAAGATGGTGAGGAACACGTTGCAGTGGCTGGATTGGATTTGGCAATGTACAGCGGTCAGATTACCGCGCTTTTGGGTCACAACGGCGCTGGTAAAACAACTATCATCTCCATGCTCACTGGTCTCATCCCGCCCACTGCTGGAGATGCGACGCTGTATGGGTGCTCTATCAAACACGACTTCCATGAGCTACGCCGAGTTATTGGCATCTGTCCTCAGCACGACGTGCTTTTTCAGGACCTCACTGTGGAAGAGCATTTACTTCTTTTTGCAATGATGAAGCATGTGCCACGCGACAAGGTCCAGAGCAGCGTAGACAAAATGATCGAGGATGTGGGGCTAACTGAAATTCGTCATGCGCTAGCAAAGACACTCTCTGGAGGACAGAAACGGAAACTTAGTGTTGCACTTGCCTTCCTCGGTGGCAGCAAGCTTGTCTTTTTGGACGAGCCTACGTCTGGCATGGACCCGTACTCTCGACGTTTCACGTGGAACTTGCTCCAGCAGAGTCGCGAGGATCGTGTTATTGTCTTGACAACGCACTTTATGGATGAGGCTGACATTCTTGGTGATCGAATTGCGATTCTGGCTGATGGCCAATTGCGTTGTGCCGGATCATCGCTTTTCCTTAAGAACCGCTTTGGTGCAGGGTACAACCTGACCATGATTAAGGCATCTGATGGTTCATGCGACGCACAGTTGGTAGAAGCTTTCCTCAAGAAATACGTCCCGGGTGCGAAGTGTCTGAGTAGTTCCGGGTCGGAGCTCGTGTTCCAGCTGCCAACCGCTTCTTCCGAGGCGTTTCCTTCTATGCTGGAGCACTTGGATGCTGAAATGCACCAACTTGGTGTGCAGCAATATGGCATTTCTGTTACCACACTCGAGGAAGTATTCCTGCGTATTTCTCAGGACCACGAAGAAGAACAGCATGAAGCAGAGGTTTTATTGCCAACATTGGAGCGTAAACCCTCAGCGTCTGCATCTATGAAGTTGGTATCAGCAGGAGGCGTAGTGAACTTGCCATCGACATCTCCTCCAATCACCGAGCCTTTCATGTGGATGCAGTATTTGGCGCTGACGAAGAAACGCTTTCAGATTGCCAAGCGTGACAAAAAGACCTTGGCATATTCGGTGGGTATTCCACTCATCTTCCTGATTATCTTGGCCATGCTTCCAGAGATTCAAGTAGCGGACTTCATTCCCAACTACGCCTCTAATCTCCCCACAGAAGCACAACAAAGTCAATGTTCTGCGTCGACCAACTTCAGCAGCCTTGTGGATTCGGACTACAATGTTTCATCATGCGCTAGTTTTCGTGGTTTCGAGTACTGCTCACTTGGTGTAATTGACTGCGACGTCGATGTGTGTTGCGATGCAACTAACGTTGCTTCACCATGGTACCCATGCAACACATGTGGTTCGTCGCCGTGCTACAACACTAACTGTCTCGACAAGAACAACGCCAAGCTCCAAGTGACCCTCAATGGATTTTTGGTCGCGCTGGTTGTCATGCTGGGATTCGCTTTCATACCGGCAGCTATTGTTGCTTTTGTTGTCCGTGAAAAGGACCCAATCCAAAATGCCAAGAGCTTGCAGCTGATTAGTGGCGCTAATGTCTCGGCGTATTGGATGTCAAGCTGGACGCATGACCTTCTTCTCACGATTATTCCGATCGCTGCCTCTGCGGTTATTATCCCGCTATCCATGACACCTCCTGGTGCAGCAAATGCTAGCACCGCTGACGTTTTTGCTATCATTGCCCTAGTGATTGCTCATGTCTGGGCAATTATTCCACTCGCGTACCTGTTTTCAAGACGTTACGTCAAGCACGCTGTGGCCCAGACAGCTTTGCTTGTGTTTGCATTGGGGACGGGTGGCTTGTTGAGCATTTTCTCATTCATGTGCCGGATCGTCAACTTCACAATTTCGGGCTCTCTCACTCTTTCATCACTTGACCGGAACTACTTGCGATGGGTCTTCATGATATTCCCAGGATACACGCTAAACAACGGCATCTTCGAGCTAGCTACACGCAAGGTTAGTCGTCGAGCCCTGTTTGGATCTGCTCGCTGGCTTCGGACGTCTCCATCATTTTTTGGTCTGTTTGAAGGCTTGGGTAAAGAAGAGTGCACGGAATGCTGGGACCGTATTGAGCCTTCGTGCTGCGTGCGGCAACCGTTTGACTTAGAGATCATTGGCGCACCGCTGGTGTACACGTTGCTTGAGGCAGTTGTGTTGTCTGCACTCGTGTTTGTGCTTGAGAATCGCTCGGTTAAATGGATTCAGAAACACGGGAAAGCGCAGCATAGTGCCGTAGAAATGGATGCTACTGCAACCGAGGAAGAAGAAGATGACGATGTACAACGTGAGCGACAGCGCGTCGAGCAAGAAGCGCCACGACCAAATGACCTTGTGTTCATCCGAAATTTGCGACAGCAGTACGCTGGAAAGTCGCGGGCCAAAGTTGCATTGAAAGACTTGTGTCTGTCCATCCAAAGCGACGAATGCTTTGGTTACTTGGGCATTAACGGTGCCGGAAAGTCGACGACCATGGCTGTCCTGACGGGCCAGTTGGCGCCCACTGACGGCTTCGTCACACTTAGCGGGTTTGATTTATCAACCAGTTCGGCTTCCGCACGAAAGACGATGGGCTACTGTCCACAGTTTGACGCTTTACACGACCTGCTAACGGTGAAGGAGCAGCTACAGCTGTACGCTCGGATTAAGGGCATTCCGGAGTCTTTCGTGAATACTGCAGTGGACGAACAGATTCAAGAACTGGGTCTAACTAAGTACCGTGATAAGCTTACCCAAGGGCTTAGCGGCGGCAATAAGCGCAAGGTTTCGACGGCCATCGCACTTCTCGGACGTCCTCGCGTCGTATTCCTCGATGAGCCCTCGACAGGTGTGGATCCAAGCTCTCGACGAAAGATGTGGGATGTCATCGCACGCGTGTGTTCAACGGAGGGTAATCGTGACGGTGGGGCGTGTGTGGTCCTTACTACACATAGTATGGAGGAGTGCGAGGCCCTTTGCTCTCGAGTGGGCATCCTCGTCAGTGGTCGGTTAAAATGTCTTGGCAGTGTCGAGCATCTCAAGCAGAAGTTCGGCCGAGGTTACACCGTAGACATCACGCTTCGTGCCTTGACTAGTTCGCCGGGTTCTGACGCAACGGAGCTGGCAAGTGTTACAGGCCAGGTGCGAGCATTCCTCGCAGCTGAACGGAGTCTGTCGGCGCGACGTAGCAGCAGAACCAGTCAACGCCAGAGCTCGAGCAGTTTCCAAGGGAACAATGCGGGGAATGTCACATCTGCAAACATCCAAGACCTGTGCACTGTTCTTGGAGCTCCTGAACGCGGCGCTCGCATCCTTGATCATTCAGGTACTGGGTGGCTGCTCAGCAGTCAGCTTGAGGCCCAAGGTTCGATCTCTGTCGACACTTTCTGCTCGTGGTGGGTCTCCGAAACCCACGGCGAGACGCTGCAGAACTTTTTCCACGACAAGTTTCCTGGCAGTGTCCTCGCGGAACAACAGGGTGAACACTTCCGTTTCCAAGTTCCCAAGCATCGACCTGAAAGCGAGGCAGTGCTGCGTCCAGCTGAGATTTTCCGTGCACTCGAACAAACTCGTACCAACTTGAACGTGGACGAGTACAGCGTGAGTGAAACTGCACTGGAACACATTTTTAACAACATGGCAGCTCAACAGGACGAGGAGAAGGGAGTCGCACATGGCATGAATATCGCGTAAAACTAACCTATAAGCAAAAGTACATTTTCACAACGATACATGTCTACTTTCGTAATTATTCATTCATGGCAAAATAAGGATCTACCTATTTGTAAGTCAATAGTCTATAACTCGTAAATTAGCCACATAAATTCTTTTTCTAGACTAGCACTAACCATTAATCAATTTGAGGCATCATGGCGAAATGGAGCAAGAAGAACCGTGCGCCTGCGGGCTACGAGTACATTCAGCCCGTGATGGACGCACTGGAGAGTGAACTACGCGAGAAAATGAACGAGCCACACGAGGGCAAGCGACAGTGTGAGGCGCTGTGGCCTGTGCACCAGATCAACTGGCAGCGCAGTCGCTACGTGTACGACATGTTCTACAAGTACAAGAAGATCTCGCGAGACGTGTACGACTATTGTGTACGACGCAAATTGGTGGACGCCAATCTCATTGCCAAGTGGAAGAAACCGGGCTACGAACGACTGTGCAGCACGTTCGCTATCAACACGAAGAACTACAACTACGGAACCGTCAGTATCTGTCGTGTTCCGAGACAGCAGCTCTCGGAGGGACAAGTGGTGCAGGAGAAACACAGTGGATGTAGAGGTTGTGCTTCAGGACCTGGAGGGTACCAAAACATCTTTGGAAATAAGTACGGACAGTACTTGGCCAGGATTCAGATCGCCAGAGAGAAGAAGGGAGAGATGAAACAGGTCTGGGCTACTGAGCAGGAGGAAGAAGAGGATGAGAGTGATACTGAAGAGAAGAAGAGGAAGAGAGGCGAACCAATTAAGGAGAGTGAGAGTGAGAGTGAGAGTGAGAGTGAGAGTGAAAGTGAGAGTGGAGCGAGTGACAGTGAAGAGGAGACTAAAGAGTCGGAAGCACCTCTGAAGAAGCAGAAGGCAGACAAGTGAAGGGGAGACAATTGCCACAAGAAGCAACTCGACGGAGCATGAACGTACGAAGTTTCCAAATAGATTTCAGTGACACTTCTTCACAAAATTGATTGTTTTGTTCACCAAACGTACGGGAGCAACTTCCACTTGGGGAGTTCTTTGATTTGGTCTCGGAACTTCTCCTCGATCCACTGTGAGCTGATTTGAGCGAGTAGAACTTGGTTGACAATTACCCAGAGAGTCACGAGGTAGAGCATGACGGTTGTCCCTCCAGTGACCAAAATGAAGCCTGCGTAAAGCATGATTTCAGTTGTGTAGAGTGGACTGCGCACAGTCTCGAACCAGTCACCACGAGGAATCACGTGTTTCATGTTGTTAGCGCGCTTTTGCTTCGCTAGTAGATAGTTACAGCGTGTTTGATGGTAAGATGCAATGACGAAGATCGCAACACCCAACCCAGCCATCAACCAACGTGTTGTTGTGAGCTTGTGCACCATAACAGAGTCCGGATCGAAGAGCACAGATAGCACTGTAGCAACGTAGTGATATGTGCCTACGAACAAAACTAAAGCCACACAACCAACCAACGTCAATGGCACATCGCTCATCGAAAAGAAAAGAAAAGAAAAGAAAAGATGAAAACTTACTGCATGCGTGCATTCTGGCATCACCAAACGCTGTAACAAAGAGTGATTCGAGGAAGCGCCGAGTTGTGTGTATTGAAAACAGTGTCAGGAAGGCGATAGTGTGGGGCTGGATAATTACCAACATGCTGATTTCTTGATCAATTGAAGGGTGTGCCAGATGCAGCACGTATTGAACAACTTGGGTATCTTGCCAAAAGACTACAACGACCAGCATAAAGATGCTATGCAGAGCTCCGATGAGGTAAAACCACGTCCAGTAGCTTTTGGGTACTTCCACATGCAGCAATGAAAGCCCGGGGAGTTGCGATACAGCAACGGAAGTACGCATCTTGCCCTGCAGGACGAATCCACGGCAGAAATTACTGTGAAACGAGAGCAACCCGCCAGTCACCGCTATCAGCCACGTGAGCTGCCATAGCTCCAGCATTCCCACAGACACCATCGTGCCAACTCGTACCAAGTTTTGGCCAATCATGCCTATGTGCATGGGCATGACCTGGACATGGCTACATCGTTGCCAATGAACGACATTGAGCGTCGAATTTGTTTGTCTATCAATGGCAGCTACTCTGATAAGAACTTGTGCCGGAAATGGAGCCGCTAATGTAGAATTAGAACGATATTTCTGCAGAGGTGTGGAAAGCATTTGAGATTTTGAGGAAGTTGTGCAAGGACTAGTTGAGGAAGCATGGTATCACGAGGCTCTTCGATCCACCACATGCGTCGGACCAACAACCCGTTCATGACCACGAGCTCTGGGATAGTTGGTATCGATTTACATGAACAAGTGACATTTGATACTTCAAAGCTCCAGGGCAGCTCGAGCAACAATCAGATTGGAACTGGTCAACCACGGTCTACGAATGCGTTGACCGAGTTCATGTACCAAACGACATCAGGGGCTCTTGGAGACGGTGTTCGGGGACAGGAACGCTCGAGACTGAGTCAGCGGATGGACAAGTTTACAGTACACAAAGGTGCGTCCTTGACCCAAACGAATGTTGAGCGCTCGCACTAATGTGATACTCTACTGGACAGAGGTGGAGGCTTCTGGTCTTGTGACTATCCGACATGTCGATGTAACAGCGCCAGAAGACTGTGCAATCCGCCCCGAGGAAATCATGCCCAAACCCATCGACGTTAAGGCGATCACTGAAGCACAAAGCCAGCATCCTCTCTACGCCACAAGCTATCGAGAAATCGGTGCTGAAAAATCTCAGCTCAAGGTCGACGTCGAGCGACAAGGGCGCCCAAACACTTTCACCAACTCCTTCAACGGTTTCCGCTACCGTGACTTCGGTCTGAACACTGCTGTTACCAAGTCCCGTATCTGTGACCAGCTTGACTACTCCTGAGCGTGAATCCATTCACCTGTAAAAGCACTTATCAAAATACCCCACAACTCACACCAAACACCACCTTTACCCGTTCTGCCATGAATTTTCTCGTTGTAATTGCTTCGATCACGTCCTGTCAGCAATGGTATTTTCCACTCTCCATTGTCAGTAGAATCTTCTCTGCTAATGACGCTTAGTCGTAGCCCTTCTTGGAGAAGTCAACAAAGACCGTCTCCTTGGCGGGAAGTGGCGTCATGTCGATGTTGATGGCCTCAAGCGGCGACAGCTCCACGTCGTCAGGGATTTCTCCGTCCGGGAAGCACACGTCCAGCGGGATGGGTGCATTACGCATGTAAAGACTTCCACCAGGCATGTAGTTGAATATATAGCGGTCCGGGTGCGTGTAGTGGTCCACCTTCTCCTGTGCCTCGCGCACCAGACGCTTGGCAAGTCTGAATAAGAGATCAACATCCGTCAAAAACCACGTCAACAATACCATCTAAGTATAGACCACCGGAACGATGGCAAATATGACATGGAGAGCGAAATGTCAAAAGTTGACACCATCAAACGAAACATACCCAGATTCGGGGTCCAACGTGCTGTTAGCGTCAAATTCAGCGCGGATCTTGGTGGCCTCCTCGTTCCATAGGCGACGGTCGATGACCCACGAGTCCAGCGTCTTGAGCGACTGCTTGTACAGACGCTGCACCTTCTGCTTGTGCGAGAGCTGCTGCGGCGCACCCACGAAGCGGCCCACCACCTCGCGGAAGGTCTTGTTCATGTTGGCATTCACCACCGGCTTCACCATGGTCGCTAGCGTCTGTCGAGTCGATTCAGAGCCGCACACTGAGGTCTCGTTCGTGCAACATTGCGCAACATAGCATCAGGTTGCACGAAGGTAACGGTCCGGTTCACTGGGACCGGTTAAAATGACCATCACTATGAGAGAGTGACGGTCAAGTGCAAGTTGTAGTTGTAGTTGTTATTGCTACTATATTTGCTACAACAACAATTCGTAGCTGTTAAAATTATATATCGCTAGGCATGGCAATCGATGGAAATGGTGATGTGGCGCGGCCATCGACTTCGGCTGGGAAGAATTCGTCGAGGTTGAGCATGATGCACGAGCAACCCAAGACTCATAGTCGGAAGCTCAGTAAGAAGACGACCAAGCGGAGACAGAAAGATGATGCAGCACAGCAATTAACGAGTCTCTTGCGGATCGCGACGAACCAGTTGAGTGAGCAGCTATTGATTGCCAGTGAGAAAGGGAAACAACGTGCTGTCTTCCTATTGTTGCATCAAGGTGTCGATAGGGACAGATGCAGAGGCCTCGTACGTGTCTTGGTGAAATGGTGTTTGCCATACTGTTTCTGACTGAATTTGGTACTTTGTATAGCTCGGGTACTCTCCTGTGCATCATGCAGCAGCTCGCGGTCATCTAGATGTGTTGCAACTGCTGCTTGATTTCGGTTGGAACGTTGATGTCCACAATGATGCGCTGGAGACTCCTCTCCATCTCGCGTGTTTTGATGGTCACGTTCATGTCGCCGAGTTTTTGCTGGATCGAGGTGCAAATATTAATGCACAGACAAGTGATCAGGAAACACCGTTGTTCTACGCTGCACGAAAAGGTCAGTACCGAACCGTTCGATTGCTTGTTCGGAGAGAATGTGATCTTGGTGCGAAAAATTGCTATGGTGACGTGGCGGAGGAAGAAGCTTGTGACTCAAAAACGTTGGCGGAATTTGCAGCAGGAAATGAGGACTTGCAACGAGCATCAGCTAGTGAGACTCATCGAGGGAAAACTGTCGAGCTCGGAGAGCAAATTTTATCCCAGCGACTGCGCGAACGAGTGTTGTCGTTTTTAGACCTCAAAAGTCTGGGCTATGCGTCACAGGTATCATATCGGTGGCATCGAGCCGCGGACAATTCGTCATTATGGAAGAAACTTGGCGTTTCACGATGGGGTTTGCTGCTTAACGCGACTATGGGAATGGGAACGGTGCCTCAAATGGCGATGATGAGCACAGCTACCAGCAATCTCCTCCGCTTAAACCTCTCCTCAACAATATCTCGGCGCTGCGACCAAATTAATCTCGGTAGGCTAATGCCGATGAGTGCTAAGGAAAAGGAACGCCAGCGGTATCGGGAACCACCACGACCCCGAACAGCCAATATTGTAGGAATGTAGCTAGAACTTTTGGTATGTCTGTTAGTTTGCTCACCAATCTCACAGTACCAACACCGTGCTGCTGATGCTCGACACAAGGCTTTTCTTGAAAACATGGTTGCCCACGCTGTGACAACGATAAAATTGCTGTTGCAGTAGAAAAAGTAAGTGTAGTCGGGTACGAGAAGCAGCACCAGTTATAATAAACCCTCAACACCTTTGCTACCTGTGGTTATAATATGTGCGCAACTTCGACAAGATACTTCGAAATGTTGGGATACGTCTTATATACAGTGGGTCAAGTTTGCTGTGGGAGTCGTCTAGAATTCTCGCTTCAAGCCGAGCCTCGATTCTTACTAGTGCCACACTACAGACACAGTTACGGGAAGGCGTTGGATCTCTCTCGGAATGCGTTCTATCCGCTCTCGCCACCTCCTTGAAAATGTTAATTCTAGCGAACTGAGTGGCTCACATGTGTAGACTTTGTATTTTAGGGGCTTGTACTAAGGTACGTGACGCTTATCTGGCAAGAAGATTGACTAGCATACCCCATTGATGTAAACGTGTTTGATTACACAGTAGGCCAACCACTCGAGAAATCGAGCTGATTCCACCCAAAACGCTTGTCACCATCAGCGTAGCCGATACGAGTGTCAACTACATCGTGGCAAGTGATCCAAGAGTTAGCACACAACAACAATATCAAACTAGTGAAACAACAGCTTACCGTAGTGGTAGTACAAGACGGGGCCGTGCTTGGGGTCGTTGTACACACCCTGACCTCCCGGTCCGTAAACCCAGTCATGCGACTCGAGGACAATGGTACCACCATTGTTACGACAGTCCACGCCGTTTTTGTCGACAAATCCTCCAGTCGGGCTCTTCGAACGACACACAAGAATTCGGTACTCCTTGCCCTTCGCCGGCCGGGTCTTGTCGAAGCCACAGCAAGATCCCTTGGAGAAGAAGAGGTAGTAGTAACCATTGTAGGCAAACTCAAATGCAGCTTCCAAAACTTCGTAGTTCGAAGTGAAAGCGATTTGATTTGCGCTTTCACCGGTGGTTTTGGCTGGGGGTGACGACATCTTCGTTTGGTGAAGACCCTGCCAATAGCTACCGAAGTTGAGGTAGTACTGACTGCCGACTTGGATGAGGTTCGGGTCAATGGCGTTGTACTTCTTGGACGAGTCACTCGAGATGCCAACACTACCAGCGTCAGTCCAAGTGCCTGCCTCCATAGTCTTCGATCGGGTAAGACCGATAGCTGAATTCTGTGATCCGAAGGAGCTCACCGAGTAGTACAGGTAGTATGTGTCCCCGATCTTGTTCACCTCAGGAGCCTAACAGTACACAAATATTAGTCTCATCAAGTTTGTTAGAACACAATGGAATCCTGTACTGACCCATAGATCATCTCTGCCCTTCAGATTAATCTTGGAACCATCAGGAACGGCAGCACCCAAGTACTTCCAAGGACCCGTGAGATCAGGGGCCGAATGGATGGCAATTTTGCCACCCGTCGAGAAACGAAAGTAAGTTCCGTCGTCACGGCGGATAATGGACGGGTCGTGGGCATTGGTGCAGACTCCCGTGCACGTTTGGGGGTTGGCATATCCATTGACGACGCCAGCCACGAGGAGGGGAAGTCCAACGAGGATCGAGAGGAGCTTCATGGTGTTGGACTCAGACTGTGTACGTGGGCTGTCAAATTGAGAATGGTAGTTTGTTTCGTGAATGAGGCTGAAGGCACCGGTGATCGAGTAGTTCTGCAGTCTATCCCATGCTGTCTCTAGCAAACGATGCATGTGGACTACTAGGTACATGTATGTACGTTTGTAATAACCCAAAGTATTATCTGCAACAAGTTGTCGTCAAATGAACCCCAACAAATCAAATCTCGTGCTAAAATGCAGATTTGCTTCAATGTCGGAGAGGTATTGTAGTATGAACTATGAGCAACAAGTCGTTGGAAGCCAACTTGGATCTCAGTTCAACGAGGAACCAAAGACACAAAGTGAATTTTTCGTCGTACCTTCATTAAATAAAATCGAAGCCCTTACTACTTTATTGAGTCGTACCAGTCATTGTTACTGTATTTTCAATAAAACAGCAAACGGCATATTGCGGCTGATAAGGAGTTGC
Organism: Phytophthora litchii; assembly: GCA_002812785.1. Taxonomy (NCBI): domain Eukaryota; phylum Oomycota; class Peronosporomycetes; order Peronosporales; family Peronosporaceae; genus Phytophthora; species Phytophthora litchii. The sequence continues at coordinate 870 of PCFV01000436.1, read as the reverse complement.
TTCGTGACGTCGAAATCATGCTAAAGATGCCGTTACCTTCATCATGTTCCTATTATACAAACACAAGTTTTTGCCCCCATTCGTAAATCTCCATGCCCGTTTTCGCATCATGCACCGTGCAGTACACGTTGAAAATACGATATCAGTGCATTTCACATTCACAAAAGTGTCTGTACCGTACCTGCCACGCTTAGTTGATCTCGTTACTAGATTCTCGTGTCCTTAAAATAACAATTGACGACAAAGCTAGGCACCTCCGCGAATAGGTGTTGTATACAGATAGCTCACTTCTCTTCGAGATACTAAGCGTCTGGTATCAAAGACTATTGCGAGTACCATAGGGCGGATGTTGTTGGCGTCTGAAGAAACACTGATGCAATTTCAACCAATATCCTCAACCAATAGCAAAAGCCATCATCACTGCATATTGTTGACCACACGAGCGTCGTGTGCATGTAACATCCAGCTTTTCTGCACTAAAACGATAAATCTGGCGCAAAATATTTATCAAAGCAATGCTTTGACGTCAACCCCACTTGGACGAAAGATTAGAGCAAATTTTGGGTTGTACGCTCGAACGATTTCATTCACAAAACATTGCTCTAAAACATGTCAAACAAATGTCTACCCCCAGTCATGGGCTGTACACTTGAGAATTTACACCGTAGGCCAACCGCTGGAGAAGTCGAGCTTGTTCCAGCCAAAGCGCTTGTCACCGTCAGCGTAGCCGATGCGTGTATCCACTGTGCATTTATCATAGTCAAAACCACAAAAATCATTAGCACTCAACTTAGAACAAGTATTTCGAGGGGGGACTCCTTACCGTAGTGGTAATATAGCACAGGGCCGTATTTGGGGTCGTTGTACACA
>PCFV01000435.1:0-26834 GCA_002812785.1 Phytophthora litchii | reverse complement strand
TCGTGTGACCCCGTCACAATATCTTAGATAGCGTGATCAGTTGCTGAGTCAAGGCAGTCGCTGTCCAACTCGAGGCATAGCCACTTTGCTGAATCTACAAGAACTGTCGAAGAACCAAGTTTTACGATAATTTATTGTGCTCGATAGTACTACAGACAAGATTTGAAATATTTTTAAATATTTCGGGGGGTTTCAGTATTTCAACGACAGGGTTTTGCATAAAAACTATAAATGACAATACACGGAGTTAAGTAAATTACATTAATACATACTCCAAATGATTAATTGGTTTCGATGAACTGCTTAGCGAAATTTATAGGTATGGCGGACTCACTGTTGTTGGCTGTACAGCAAGTAGTGTCGAACCCTAGGCAATTCACCATTTCTCCATTTTTCACATGGCAAAGTTTATCGTGCTGCAGCACGACTTTGTCTATGGAACTATCTGTCGGAAAGATCACTGTACTAGAGATCGCAAGAACTCACCCGACAGGTAACACTGGGTACCCCCACCCACTTCGTAACCTAGTACGTTCTGGTGCTCAACACAACACTTGTCCAAGCATTCACAAATCCAGTTCATTAAGAGAAAGAAAACTAATGAATGATATCATGCAAGAAATGTAGAGCTCCACTACTACGTTGCTCTCCTCGTCGTCAATCTACGAGGTCCCTATTGAAATCACTGTAATGATATCATTTAGCATAGACGGCTTGAGCGAGCTTCGAGTTTATTCGTGATCGTTCCGGCACTCGAGAAGTTGCTTTCGGACATTGCGCTGGCTGCAGATATACACAAGATCGATCGTGCAACTTTTGCTAACTTTGGATAGGCAACGTTGCCTGTGACGTTCCACCAGTGTAACAAGCTGAACCTGCATTTGTCTTCTTTATTAAGTTTGCTGTCCAAATATGCAGAGAATTTCTTCTGCTCGTCCAGGTACAGCATTTCGTTATCGTTTTCGTCTGACGAGCATAAATCGGCTGCTCCAATGATGTTCGACCCCCTTGAACGTTTACGTTTCTTACGAGGGATTGTTTTAGGTGGCCGCAGCTCCACGACAGGCAAACTAGCACGTGACTCGGTCTTCATCAGCTCAACAAATTTCTTTTCGTTCTGCATAACATCAGAAGAGAGACACCGAACTTGGTTAACCGCCGCTTTTGTCTTGGGTCTATAAGAGCTGCTATCCAGTGATATAAGTGCAAAGACCACTTGGGTATCGAATGCTCTGCCATCAACTTTTTTATCGCAATTACATTTTTGTTGTCTGCAGGTAGCATTGAAATATGCTTTGGGTCGTTAATTTCGAGTGAACCATCAAATACAATACCTCGCACTTTGTCGACGATGATGCAATTTTGCTTCGGGGTGAGATGGCTAACCAGGTTGTGCCTCTCGTGTACTACGAGGTGAAGTGGTAGCTCATTCCAGTTCTCCAATGTTAAGCTTGCCTCTTTTAACGGCCGGAGAAATTGAGCTAACTCTTCTAAAAGTGGTTTATCGATGCAGGTAAAATGCACCAATTCCGGGACAGCTCCTGCTTCAACTTCACAAGGAGTAACAAACGAAGGTCGGCTAACACTTTGATCTGATCTCGTTCGCGAGAATCGCGTTCTTGTGCCTGCGCTGGTAGTGCGCCCGGGGACTTTATAACCACCATAGTTGTGCTTCCTAGCAGTAAGTGACACAACGTAAAATACGACGAGAATGAGCTTCTTCGGAATGGTTAGACCAACCTAATGAATAGTTACTCCAAAGCTATCTGCTACTTCTAAACTTACCCATCGGTACTCGATGATTACCCGAGCGTTGTTTCTGGTACCCGCGCCTTACCCGAATTCGGGTATTCCCGGGTGGGTAAATCCTTACCCGTGTTCGGCTACCTGGTTGCAAGCTCTACTATTGCTACTTATACCTTCGCCACATGCAGCATACCTATACATACAAGTACCAAGGTAAAGTTTAGCGCTGTGATCAATATGAATTTTATCCGGACTCAAGTTAGGACAGAGTAACAATCTGAGGACCAAGTGTTCTACCACCTGCCTGTATTTCCTGGTAAAAAGCGTCATTGCCGCTCACTTAACGAGCGACATGCAACCGTCTCAACCACACGAACATCAATGCATCTGGCCACAGACATTTTAACGAGCCTTTGGCTTCCTCATTTCCTGACTTGCGGTCCGAGCTACAGTGATGGCAGTTTCCAGCTCAGCAATGTTCTCGCCAGTGTCGCTATCAGCCTACCAAGCAGAGAGACTCGAGGCCATGATGAAGCAGCAAGTAAATGATGCCATACGTGCGCGGTCGATTCAAGTTGCTAAACACAACAAATTGAATTTAGACTGGCGTCTAGTCGGTGCTCTGGACCAGCTCAAGACTTTCAAGCTTCGTGGGGCTGACCCATGTAGCTCAGCATCGTCTTGGGCGACGACACTTGAAAAGACAACTCGAGCAACGGCATGCAACTTAAATGAAGCAGTCAGTGCTGGAGAAACACACACATGGAACAAGAGTAGCAGACGAAGTGGTTGCAGAAAGCGACCAGTCTCGCGCCGTACTATTGAGAAGCTACGTGGCCGTAGAGATCCGCTGGATCCCAGTCCACCGCTACAGTCTTTTCGCACTTTTGGTCGAGTTCAAGGCAACTACCGCGACATTGTAGATGTGCATCATTCAGCCAACTCTGCTGTCTTTGTCCAGAAACAAAAGATGCTATCTCCTGCAGTTATCGATGGTGCTGTTCTTCGTACTATTCGCGCCTCAAAGGACAGTTACTTTGGTATCAAGTGGCTAGCAGAACACTCGTACTCTAGCAAGCGTGATGTTTGCTTCGTTGAGATGGTGGGTTACACCATCAACTGCAGCGGTCAGGAGATTGGCTTCATTGCTACAGCATCGATTGACGTCCCGGAATGTCCTGAACTCTCTGGAATCATAAAACTAACCCGTGTGCGAATGAAGCGTACAATGTTGGTGATTCCCAGTGCAGACGCACCGAAAGTGACTTCAGAGGTGTTCGTTATGGGAGCAAGTGAAGCAAATGAATCGTCAATCGTTGCTCATTTGCAATATCGCCTCAATATGACTAGCTTGAACAGCATTTCGCTCGTGATTGACTCTCAGAACATCACTAAGAAGACGCTGACTCTGAAGAAGAACTGGATTCCAGATGAAAACCGTCCATCCTGTATCATTTGCACGCGCAAATTCCAGAAAATATATCGCCGACGACATCACTGCCGAATGTGCGGTGATGTTGTCTGCAAGACCTGCTATGTTACTCGTTCCGTGTCCGCGTCGGCAAGTGAACGAAACAGAGTCAAAAATACGGAAACTGTGTCCCAATCGAAGTTTTGCGTTCGTTGTGTCATGGAGCTTCGTGTCGTTGACACACAGCAGAAAAAGTTTACTCCCTTCGTCTCGAGACTGTTGTCGCATGATAGGGGCATAATTGACGTGAAAACCCCGTCAACGGAGGCGTTTCTTGAGCTGCCATCGCCAAATTCGAATTCGAGGGTCTCATCATTTGTCAACTACTACGATTTGGGGATCAACAGCAAACCTGTTTTGAACATCAACCAGATCAACACGACGAGTCCCGACGATAAGAACGTTGACAACGATAAAAAGAGACAGCTCAGAACCGACAATATTGGCGAGATCGGAGCCATGGTATCTATCGGATCGTGGAGCTCTAAGAGTTTACAATCATCGTTGGCCACCAGCACCACACGCTTAAACTCATACAGTCGGCTTAATGGGTTCCCTCGACACAACTCTAGCTCAAGTCTCAACAGCACGATTGAGGAGAAAATGATTATCAAGCGTAACAAGATCAATCGCATCGTTGTGATCTAACTGACGGGTGACACTGCGAATGTAGCAGGAAGGGGTCTAGATCTAGTGTGATTGCATACAAGGTTTGACATTAGCGAAATCATCGTTTTTAGCAAAGTTCACAATTACAATTCTTCTCTACTGGTTACTTGTATTTTGTCTGACATGCTCCTGCAAATGCCTCCGTGCTGCTTCGCGAAATACAGTCAACAATTTGCTGCTTGTGTTTCATCAAAGCATGCAATCCTACCTGCGTGCAGCCTTATATTTCATCTTGATCTCCTCCAAAGCACTAACTGAAACTCGTTCGTCAATGAAGCGATGTCCGACTCGCTATTTGTTGTGCGGTCTAATTTCGCGTATCCCATGTGCAGTGGTTTGTCAGATGCATTCTTATGTCGTTATCGTCTTCAACCTTCTCCAAAGTCGGACATCCAGAATAGCAACCTCATCAGTTTGAGTTCGACCGTGAAATACGATGAGCTATGTCGGTGATGATAGAAGGACTTCTGGTCACTGGGCGACAGAGTACAACATACAACAGAAACTTGCGCGAAAAGACCGGAAGCTGAAAAAGGTTTTCCGTCCGTCTGTTCTCGCAGCATGCCTTGCTATTGCGGGTCGAATTGCAGTGGGGCCAATTGCGCTCCTTTTGCTGTTTGTTGCAACAAAGTATTACTCGAGTGGTTCTGTACTCATCAAGGCAGACAGTAGTTTCTTCGCGTTCACTGAAAATGATGTGACTATGTCTGGTGGATGCTCAGGATGCATGGGTCCGTGCAAAATTGTTCTACTCAAGTACGCGTTGTTCAATGGAAGTGCATTCGTAAGTTCTCCAGTATTTAACGCATTTGTTGCGCTAGGGCCGGTAGAATCTCTGTACGACTTCAGTTCGTTAAGTCCTGAAGCTCTCGCACTTGGTGAATCACTTGATGGAAATGATGCCGTTTGTCAAAGCGGTACAAACGACTGGGGAGCAACGCATAATGTAGTCACGGGGTCGGCTCAGCAAATTCTGGATGTTATCAATACGCTTGGTCTCAGCATAGCTCGAGCTTTCTGTTGGTCGTACAGACGGATGTGATACAAGATGGAGTATGCTTGGTCTAAGTCGGCTTTTTCAGTTCCCAACAAAAGTAGGGGACTCAAATTTCGGCAAACTTTCTGCGGTGGACTTGAGCATTTTCCCTGACTATACAGAATGCCGCCCTATTGTCGCAATAGATGACAGTCTTGTTGGCTCGAAGCTTGCTCTGGCAACACTTGGAGAAGATTATTTGCGTGCTGTTCCCGATAGTTTGACGTTATTTCCATACAGCTTTTCCAACAGCCTTCCTCCGGTCTCACGTTCTGTTCTAGCTGGCACCACGAAATATGGAGGGGAGACTGTTGTGCAGCCACTTCTTCGAGCATACTTCAGTGGTTGTCGTGTTCGGGAGGTGAATACTACCGGCATTTTTATTGAAGATACATGCAAAATATCAAAGTATTGGTAGGCATACGGTTTGATGGTGCACTCTCCAGACGATATCCCGCTGTGTAGTACCGGAGACGTCTGCATTCACAACTATTTCAACTCGCTTTGGGAGTGGGTAAACTACATACCTGCGGATCAACCTGATCGCAATGGGATGAATGTCAATACTTTCCGCACTCGCTATGCGGACACCGTCGCCATCAACGTGCTCCCCGGTCTTGTTGTGGGTCAGATTCTTATCATGGGAGTCGTTAGTCTCTACCAAGTGATGTCACACAAGCGATCTGTGCTGCTCACACAAATATGGGCGTATCGCTGTCAAAATGGACGAATGCAAGTGGTATATCTTGCTCAGATCATCTATCACCTCTTCTTCTACTCGGATTTGTACATGCTTGGGCTAGCAACTGGTACTCTCACGAGAGAATCGATTGCCAACCTAACGTGCTGCTTTTTCGCTTTTTCGTACTCATTCATCAACTTAGTGAAGGCGCGTTCAGGAGATCAGCGACTCGACCGACAGTTTCGCCTCACATGGGAAGCAATGCAGTTAATCACCACGGTTAGTGTGGGCTCAATTCTGCTATCTGTACAGCAAACGCCAATTGCTTCCATCATCACGAAAAACTCCGAAATCTTGCGCAAAACATCTGCACGAGGAGCAACGTATTGCGGCCTAAACGATTCTTGTATCTTGTTCACGATCAATATGCCTACCGTTATCGCAGTAATTTCCATTGGTTTGGGGCTCGTGGCTGTGATCGTGTCCTTCATCATAACGAATACGAGTCGGAAAGAGATAAAACGCAGCGTACGATCGGCAAGACTCTCTTTAGCAACACTAATTACCTCGCGCACGGCATCGAGGATTATTGTACCTGAATCTACGGGCAATATACACGTTATGTACGACGCTGAGGTTGACAACCTCACTTCATTCGAGAGGAATTGTCTTGGGTCTTCATTCCACAGACTTTTTTACGACTGCGATGATATCGCCTACGTCGTGTACAACGAAAAGCGATGCACTGCTGTCGAGGCACTACTGCTCACAGGATATCTATACTACGGTGAGCATATTTACCAAGCTTCCTCGGTATTGTTACTTCTCGTGGCGAGGTTAGTGCCAAGCAAGATACTACGAACTTTCAATGTGTTGTTATTGCGCTGGCACATGAACCCGAAAGATGGCACATTATCACAAGCGATGTCGTGTACTTGGTATACTGCCTCATCAGAGCAGCATAAGTTAGCTGCTGTCACTCCAATAGCCTAGCTTCTTTCAAATTGATATTGTCGCGATCCACAGCCACCACCATAGTTTCATAATGAATGATTTTTGGGTTTGATACGAAAATCTGCAACCTAACTGCACCAGAAACTAATTTGCATGATCATCCGTTGCTGTTAGAAGCATGTACGAGTAGCATGGTGAGAGGTCGAGAGCCTAGTTTGTGTTATTTCATCGTAAAAATTATCTTCCTGCCTGAGGCTGCGCAGCTTTGTCCAATTCTCCAAGCCAGACCTGTACGATAGCGTCCATGCTTTCTTCAGCCTGTGCAATGACAGCATTATCAAATCTACCGCGTTTGAGAGCATCGATGGCCGCCATCGTGTCGCGCACAGCCTGTGACGAGTAAATAACTCCTTCGAACGCCTTGACACGCCGTCGCTCAGGATCAGTGTCTTGAATATGCTGAATCCTCTCCCCCTGTTCTCTCGGACGGTCTTGCGGTGGCACAACCTGCACTTCAGTGCGCACCTCCGGATGCTGCACTGAAATTAACACTGCATCCGATCTTGGTAAAAGTCGACGTTGCCGAATTTCTGCCCCACTCAAGGTAGAATCCTGGTGTTGCGTTGCTGCTAGCACCTCGCCGGAACTGAGATGAAATCGCTGCTGTGTTGAATCTCGCTGTCCGTCCGTGCTCGGAACTCGACGTTGGGTCGGCACTTCGAGCTCGCGCAAGGTCAAAAAATTTCCGCGCTCCATTTCTTCCTCTGAAGCCGTATCAACTGATTCACTTCTCGGTTGGATGTCTTCCGTTCTAACTCGCTTCCTGACGCTGAATTCCTTACGATCCACATTTACTTGAAGTGGTTGAATCTGCAGCCGGTCATGCAAATACAGCACATCCAAATCTCCGCAAAAGTGTGCAAAACCTGCATGGTCCGTTCCCAGTTGCTTCCAGCGTGAAAAAGTGTCTTCGTACTTGGTCGTCACGTCCTTCCAAATAGCACAAAGTTTGGCTGGAGAATGATGAGGAGCAACTTTCGGATCAATACCCTCATATCGTCCTGGTGGTCCTGCAATCCTGTTGAATTCAGAATTTCCACTAGCGTAGGCCGTTGCCACATCTCGCCAATATTTGGCTCTGCCATCGACCGGTTCGATCTCCAATCCTGTAGAAGGTAAAGCCCCTGATTCCACCATCCTACCAATGAAAGGAGGACTAAAGACGACATTAATGAGTTTAAGTCCACAATGTTTGGTCCTATCATCCACGTCAACACTGGAGGTATTGATCCGTCTTTTAGGCTTCGTCCTAGGATTTCCGATAAATATCTCTCCACGCAGCTGAGCACGTCGGTATGCAGCCAGTAATTTCATGTAGCCGTCCTTGTGATTCATCGTAGGATTGGCCTGAGGATGCAATCCTAACTGTGTGCAGGCCGCCCGCAGCTTCTTGCAGTGATATTTCTTTTTAAGCTCCATGGTGAAGGCTTCATCCGACGCATCCTGTGGGAACTCACTAATCAGTCGACTGATCTCCGACTCTGTCTCCGTCCTAGCCACCGCTGCCCCAACCGGAGACCCAGTCTCGTCGTTTTCGCTTGACATTGCGCTGTCCTGTCCTAGGATAGCGTAGGTCTGTGATACTCCCAATATATACCGGTATACCAGTAGCTTTCGACTTGAACTGAAAATGTCAACGAAGCAGTCGCAATCATCCCTCCATCCTACGATGCCTTCATCGCTGACTGTGGACGCGGTTGCTGCGCTAGAAGACGTATTCTTACGTGGAGAATGGACGCAAGCACTTAGCGATAGTCGCAATATCCTCGCAGCTCGTATTGTGCAGGTAAAACATAATTACTGCTAAGAAATTCTATTTTTCAGTCTAATAGCTTTTAACGTGAACAGCTACGACAAGAAGAGACCAGTACTGTGGTCGTTATGACTGCGGAAGAGTGAGTTATAATTACGCATTTATTTCTTAACTATTTGTGTGCTTATAGTGTTTTTTCGTAGGGAACGTGTGCTGTCAGTGTATCTCCAAGCAGTGTTTGAGTTGGACCTGGACGACGAAGTGGAGACGGCTGCTACTATTGCAAAGGCTTTTGCACCGCTTCCAAGCGGAGTTGCAATCCAATGGAGCAATTTTTTGGTGGCAATGAACCGTCGACAGATGGCTACACAGGCACTTCGAGACTTACTGGAGCTTTACACTGTGGATGGAGGAGTCAAGTTTAGTGTCGAGCAATATGCTAAAGCTGCTGAGGTGCTGGTGTTGCAGTTATTGCTTCCAGATGATGGAATCGACGTTGCACGACAATTTGTAACGGAGGACAAGGTGCTGGATGATGGGGTTAAATTGGTACGAGAACTGGAGATAATGGTGGTTTGAGGTGATTCTGATGTGTTTTGGCGTTGGTACTGCAGCAACTGCTTCGTCAGATTCAAGCAGCGCATTTGGCTGCTCAGGAAGCGAGCAAAGATGGTCAGGCCTCGACAGTGCACCGTACAGCATCGACCCAGAGTGTTATGGCAGAACAACAGTCGAATGTCGCCTCTCCTCAATATCTAGCGACGGGATTTACAGGGACACCGCAGCAAAACACAAGAGATGATGATGAATCTAGCTGCTACGTGATGATCGGTGGTACTGCCATTGCATTAGCGGTTGCGGCTGTAGGTGCACTGCGATACCGTGAGAAGATTCAGGAATGTGTTTCCAACGCTATTCCTGTTATTTCTAAAGGCCTTGCAGATGCAAAGTACGCGCTGTTTGAGGCGTGATATGACAAGCACTTAAGGCGCTCGAGAGTGGTGCACACAATTGGTGTCGCTATTTATCCACCTCCCGTAGCCGTTCAAGACTGTTTTCACTCCAGTGTATCTTGTGTTTGCTTGTTCTGTTACATGATGTTACTGCTTACTCTTGCTATTTGCTACAATTGTATTATTTAGAATGGTGTCTTGGACACATTGAGTGGCTATACCTGGAAGTTATCTGCTACGGTAATGATTGTACTGCCAGGTAAGGCAGAAAAATGATGATGGCAAATACCACAGTTGTGGTGCGTTCAAGTAACCCACGGTTCCCCGGTAAACTACTTCCTGTATGTTTGACCCCAGCAGCATGTGCCAATAACTCTATCACCAATACACCGACGTGCATGAAAGCGATCCCTACAGCAGCCAGCAAGGCGTATACCCCCGCATTTTCTCCTGGAAGTGAATTAAAGTGAAGAGCCAGAATTGTGACACAAACACTGACTCCGATCGCAATTATCAAGCTCTCCATGTCAAATCGAGTCGATACTCGACTGCATAGAGGCGTTGAATGTCCCCATCCAGGAGCAGCCAGTGTTTTCCAGGTATACGCACTCGTTTGAGATGTCCAAATGACAGTCAGTAGCAGCACGAAAATGCCACGAGATTGATCGAGATTGTTGATGTCGAGCAAGCTGACGATAGTGAGACCCAGGCCTTGAACAAGCAAAAATCCCATTGCAGCGAGTGTTGTTTGAACGACAAGTATCTGCTCTGAACTGGTTAGTACGCAGAACAACAATATCACGATGTACCCGGCGGCAAATACGGTGAAGAGATAGCTGCTGTTGGCATTGTCACTGCAAGTGAAGATAGCAATTGGACAGCTTTGTACCATCGTCGCCATGACACTGAAGATTTCCGACTGCCACCAGAGAAGTACCATCCAGATCCAGCTTGGAGCGAACCAGCCACAGAGCGCCATCACATACCTCGTCGGAATGAGATAAGCCCACACGAAGGTTTCCAGCTTTTGATCGGCTGGTCGTACTAGATCAAGCACTTTACTGTCGATGCCGATGAAGATCATTGAGGTTGGTAGTGCGAGTACCAATGCTGCTAACCATTTATTTCCTCGATAGAATAGTACTTCAGCCAGCGGCGCAAGGACGCACTGCTGTGGATCAACGATAGCCGACTGGAAGATTGAGCCCTCATCTTCTTCACTACTGTTGCTCGCTCGCGACAAATTGATCGACCGTTGATCATCATTACCTGAGCTTGTTCGTCCCTCGTAGTACTTGAAGAGCACCTCAACTCGCCGAACAATGCGAAAAGCCAGCCACGCGAATTCATAAGACCCAACTGTTGTCGCGATCGAGCCTAGCAACAACACAGCTTCACGTGGAGAGAACCAAATAGAGCCAATGATAGCTGGAACCAGCAACACCCCCGATAGAAGACGCTGCACGGATGGAGTCACAACAGCAGACCAGGAGTGAAATACTGAAGACTGCTGGATCTCACTTGTCGAGCTCCAAAACGCAGAACTTGATACTTGATGGTTAAACGGTGAAGAAACTTGGTCCCAGAAAGTAGAGCTGTCAGCGTCAGCTGAGGCTTGGTACACAGGCGTCAGAAGCACAACGATACCATTGCCAATGATAGTCCCATGCCACAACGGTGGTCCTCGCATGCTGTCGAAAAGTAAAGTCGCAAATGACTATCCTCTGCATCAATGAAACATATCGAAAGTGACCCAGAGAGCACCGACATGAGTTGATCGGCACGGAACGTATGGCGATGAAATTGTCAGTCGATTCTCATGTTGCTGCTCTCCAATTTCGGTGGAAGCACGAATCAACGAAGAGATCAAAGCGATCAACTAAGCATTATTGACGGCATCAACCACGGCATGATGGTATGCAAACCAGCTTCAATAATACTACGAAAGCAAAGTATCCGGACCCCCAACAGGTTTCGAAGACTGACCGGTGAAGCGGAGCCACTTGGTTCCTACAACTGTACTCTCAGCGTGTGGTGCTTGATAACGCGTGGGGCACGCCTCCTTCGCGAAAACAACCTGTGTGTGCAGGCGAGCGTCCACAGCGCAAAGACTTGGAATGTTGTCTGCAGATGTTGCATCGACACAAGTACCTTCGACCCTCTCCAAGGTGGCCTCGAGAGTTTGCTTTCAAATGAGACGACTGTCTTGCATGATTCCTTCCTCACCTCTCCATGGGCTGGTAATCTGAGCGCGAACACCTTGTTAGTGTGGTATCAGTGGATGAAGCTAACAGCAGGTGACCACAAGATGTGGACGAGCAGGCATGACATGAAGCCATCTGTACTAGCAGAAACATATTCCTCTAGTCGATGATAAGGCATGCTCTGGTCCCACAGCAAGTATCTACTTGCTTGACGTCTTTGGCGAGATTATCACCATTGATCCGCACTGTAGATTGAAATCGAGATTTTTACACATTCGCCCTTGTACAATGGCAAGCAGAAAGATGTTGTTATCCTCTTGTTGTGGCTACCGCTGCAGCCTGTATTTTATCAGCTTGAGCTTAGCCACAACAGGAATTGATCGTCAGATTATGGACTTGGTGGAATTATCATTGTCAAAGTTTCTTGCTCACTATCAACTCGTGCTCAGCCCAATTACCACTCGCACAATGCTTAGTTCGCACATAGTTCCATTCTCTCTTGCCGCATTGCTACCATCATTTGCATCAGCCCATGGCTCCATCAGCGATCCGATGCCAACTTTCTCGGACATCTACAACAAAAATGCACCTTCAGCTTTCAAGAGCGGCATCCCAGGTCAGTACACGGGAACGGAAGGCATCAAGAACCTCGCCGACGCTGCAGGCTCCACATGTGGCAATACTAACGGAAGTGCTGCACCGATTTCTGCTCCATCTAATGGTGTGGTCACCTTCGACATCTCCGCTGTGCACATCGGTCCGTGCGAGCTCTGGCTGGATGACACTTTGATGGCGAATGCAACCAACTGCTGGACAACGTACGCGGATAAGACCATGCCACTGGACTACTCGAAATGCACTGGTAACCAATGTCAAATTCGCTGGGTCTGGTTGGCCACGCACAACGATCCATGGGAGATCTTTGACAATTGTGTGAACATCGCCGGCACTACGATGGACGAGCCCACAACGGAGACACCCTCTCCTACACCGATGCCTCCGAGCTCTGCTAGTAGCGACATAATCCCTGGCACTGTAGCACCATCCAACGCCTCGGCTTCGTCCTCGGATGCGTGCTCGTATCGTGGGAACGCTGGAAACGAACAGTACGATGACTGGTGTGCAGCCAATTGCGGCGCCGGGTACTGCCCCAAGTTGCTCTGTGAAGCCTGTTAATTGGCAGCCGATCCGTATTCTGTGAGTTTAATGCGTCAGCCATGAACACAATGCTTTGAAGTCAAGTTGAAGTTGACCGGATAATCTAGAGTGTCCGGATAATGTTCTGAATCACAAACAATGCGCTTTGATTGGCTGAGACGATTTCCCTATTCCACGAAGCCAGAGACTGCAACGCTGCACTTTGGTCCATGTGTTTCCTGCGCTCTCCCTTCCTCGCCGCTCTTCCCCGCTCTTCCGGCCTTTTCCCGTCTCGTTTTCGCTGACTTTTGCACCGCTTCGCAGCTCAACTCTTGGAAAGACCCGCAGACTTGAAAAAACGACTTACGACCGAGCTGTGGCTCGGGAGGAAGACACTCGGCTGTCGGAGCTCTTCCGCTTCGACGTTTATCGGAGATTTTTGCCTTGGGTAGTTGTGTATTTCAGCGTGAGGGATGACCACACGTTCTACTTCCACTCGATCGGCCAACCGGACAGTACTTTTCGACATTGCTGAGGACAATGTGCCCACTACTAATTCGACGACGAGGTCGAATGGAACAGCTAGTACCAGGTCACACTCGTCCAGTACGAGATCTCGTGCTGCGAGTTCTAGGTCTCACTCCAGACGCAAAGCAGAAAAAAGTAGAGCGAAGTCAGTTGCAACAGCAGACTTTCGCGGCACGAACCCAATCATGGAAGGACTTCAGGAAGAGGGTCAGGTGGAGAGAGTCCCGACGCTGGATGATCGAGGACACATTAATTTTACCAACTCGAGGTACAAGAAAGCTGTGGATACTGCCAAGCGGAGTGTCCGAGCTAGAGGGGCTCTACCTGCAGGCTCAGCAAGGTCGAGAGACCCGTTCAACCCGATCTCACCGACTCGTACGACTCGTACACAAACGGTTGACATTCAAGAAGATGATGACGAGGACCTGGACGAGTATGGAGACCAGTATGATTGCAGGAGGCAATTCCAACAGCAAGAACCAGTGCGACTTCAAAGACGGGATCGAGCAAGGTCACGAAAACAGAGTATCTATGCAAGTTGGTCATACTGCGGTCATTCGTACCCGAACTGGTTCTTACGATTGTGCACAGCAATCGCAGTCGTTCCGCTTGTCGTGTGCGGCTTGATCTTCTGGCCCGTTCTCGCAGCGGCGGTGCTGACTACCATCTTACTGTGTCTCTGCTGCTACGAACACGCTTGGTTGTCCTTCCGTATTCACAAAAAATTGCTCGGCACTTATCAATGGTATGAAGGCAACGAAGGACCCATGGATATTGGCGATGTAAGCGGTGCCAGCACTCGCAGTGATGCGTCTGTGGTCTGCGGGTACCACGACGCTGGTGATAGGCGATTCAAGAACTCCTTCACCTCGTCGGGCATCACGCAGTCAACGACGTCTTTCCCTACTGATACCATACTCGGATCGGAGGATGGCAACATGAGCTTCTTGACAACGAACGACAAGGACAGCTTTGGAGATCCAATTGCTGAGGCTGAAGCTGCAATGCGACCCAAAGACCAACCAGCAATTTATCTGCTGGAGATTGAAAATTCACGTGGAATATTGCTCGGAATGGCGAATCTCCTGCTATGCGGGAATCTGTGGTTAGCACGTATTGTGGTTGCTGTCTTGTTCACCATTTGCTGGTCGGTTACTGCTACCATGGTGTCCCCATTGATCCCATTTCCAGTGGCTAGTACACCAAGGGATATCGCGTCAGCTCCTTACTACTTCTACGTGGTTAACTTTGTGGCATCTCTGTGCGCCGTAAGCTGCCCCACTTGGCCTCGTGCAATTTCGTTGGTGATACAAAAGTCCGCTTTCGAAGTACTGCTGTTGAACGCACTAAACTGTCCGCTTTCGGCTGCACGGGAATGTATTGCCGCGCCGATTACGTCGATGCAGGCCTTCGTTTTGGGTGCCATGGCGTTGATTCTAGTACACGCACTCTCTGCTCGTGGTCCTGCTAACCTCGTGGTTGCAGTGACCCTGGATTTGCTGGGATATGCCTACGTCGCTGGAGCACTGGGCCTGCTGATCTCGATGGTAGATCCCAGTGACCATAGGAACACGTGGGCTACAATTTGGCTCGGTATGCTTAGTACTATGTGGGTAGCACAGTTCGCCGGCTACGTGTGTGATGCCGTCATGTTTCGCTTCCAGCTTCCACACATGCGGTTGCTACCTCCACGCATTGTCGTGACGCTAGATGTGGAAGCTTCACTGTGCGCTATCGCGGCAGGAAGTCTTGTGTTGGTGTTTGGTGGAGCCGTGTTAGATGTACCTGGTGGTGTATTGCCCAAAGTGCTCTTCTCGGTTGGTAGCGTACTCATGGCGCGGTTTGGTCGGTTGATAATTTCGCTGCTGAAGAAGGCAGCGGGTGTGCGCTGGAGTGGTCGCCTCATGCCGGGCTTTGGTGGAGCATTGGACGGATCGCACGCTTTGCTCTTCACATCTATTGTGTTCGTCAAGTACTATCTCTACGTCGTTGCTCGTCAGACTAGTGAGATGGACGATATGAGCGGTAGCGGCAGCTCCGCATTGTGGGCTACTGTCACGTTCAGCACTGATCTTCGCAGTTAGAAGAGACCTAGTGTCGTTGTAGTCCAAGATGTTATTTAATTGTTGTGAAAAGCGAATGAAGCTCTTTCATGCTAGAATCTCAGTTGTCGACTTCTGCTCGAAGACGTGATAAGACGTAACAACTTCAAGTTATAGTGAAGACCTCTTTTGGCGTTCCCATTAGTTGCAAGGTGGACCTTGATCCAAGTATTATTGACCCTTAGTTACTTAGCTTACCCAGTGTGGCGATGGCTACTCAGCCCTCTATCTTCGGCCTTGTCATCATCACCGTCTTGCATTCTTTTAATCCACGAACAAAATGGTGCTGCTGCGCTGCTTACTTAAATGGCATTGACTTGCGTCGTTCTGGTGTTTCGGTGCCGTTGTGGTCAAGTCGGATTGCATGCAGCATCGACGGTCCGGAATATGAAGCCCGGCGAGCGTAGTACGAAGCTTGTTTAAAGATCCCCTCGACAGAAGCGTCTTCCGCTGATGGTGGAGCCAGTAGTGGTAGTAAGTACTCTTCATCTTCTGACACTTTAGGCAACGAGCGCTTGGCGACAACGTAGATTCCCAACAGAATAAGCACGAGGCTGAGTGAATAGAGTACATAATGCCAAGTAGGCAAGTGCATCATGTCCCGGAAGAAACACAAACCCGAGATCGCACCGGACATGATGTAGCTCGCTTCGTAGAGATAGATCACCACAACAGCGTCTTCAACTGCAAGTGCTTCGTTCAGCAAATACAGTCCCAACAAAGCCGTTCCGACCGCGCCAATGATGCAGATATAAGTCACTGGGAACGACCAGATGCGACTAGCTCCATCATCATGAACAATTCTCATAATACCAGCCAGAAAGAAGAGCTGTCCGCTCATTATACCAGCAAAAACACTCAACGACACACGTGCGATCACTGGAAGTTGCTCCGGACTAGAAACTGGTGAGCTCTTCACTCCAGCACGACGGCTCGTCGTCGTAAAATGCAGTGCATGTTTTGCATGATGAATCAAGAAACTCAACAGCGCCAGCAACACGACACAGTACAAAATGAACGAGAATGACTTGAATCTCGCTCCAAGTAGCTCTACTGGTAACGGGGGGCTATCATGTGTGCCTGAAACACCCACCAATACACAACCCGTAAAAATGAGTACAGCCCCAACAAAGTCGTTGGTTGTAAGTCTCTCATGAGGTAGTAACATTGGTCCAAAAAGTGTGTTCCAGCCGATCGTGAGTCCCGCCATCGGTGCTAATAGTGATTGCGTCGCGAAGCAATAGGCCAATGCCCCTAATGCCGGATTCATGACCAACATGGAGAAAAGTCCACAATAAAAGTAAATACACCCGAGATTCGACTTGCCGGTGAGAGTAGAGCTCGGAATCGATCCGTGGTTCTTGTGGAATTCTCGTTGGGTCACTGCAGCTTCTTCTTTTTCGCGTTCATTGTGTGCCAGCTTGAGCAGGAGCTTCCCTGTGATCCCGAAGATACTGGAGATAGCGGAGAGTAAAAGACCTAATGGCCAGCCGATGAACCACATGATGGAGAGCTTGGGAAATGGCGAAGTGATGAGGTTCAGACGCTTCAAGCTCGACTCGATTCGGCGACGATGACGCAGTCTCAGAAACGTAAACGACACGGCTAGTGTGACAGACTTGACGGGTGCGATAGTAACGGATATTTAAGTAAGAAACCTAAAGTGAATTTCAGAGTAAAGTTGAGAGAGAGCTACAAATGTCGTTGGAAGGGGTTTAGTCGTCGTAGGACGGGATTTGGTCATAGTTGTAGCCTTTCCAGCCCTTCCAGGCACCGTAGAGCTGGTAGGTGGCGTAGCTGCCTGGAATGAATGCTGCATGATAACAGAAGTTAGGACTCTTGCTTGGAAGTGCGAGTACATCTACCACACAATCGTACCAATAAGACCGAGGATCAAGAAGGACAGGCCGCGTCTCTCTTCGTCTAGACCGATGAGTGTACTCACGTAGATCAAGATAGAGCCCAAGCCAAAGAGACTCGCTGCTGCCAGTCCCGTGCGGATTGGAAACGTCTTCCGACGGAATTCCAAGTCCTGGACATCCAACAACATCCACATAATGTTAATTTAGTGCATTAAACACTACTAGACCAATGACGCACCGGTGCAGCAGCTCGAGCCGCGTTTTCCTTTGAAAACTCTTCGAACTTGGAGTCATCGACGATCTTCCCTGCACCCGCGTCACTCGCATTGGCCACACGATGCACGTCCTTGGCCATCTCGATTGAAACACTAACACAATGTTCGCTCAGAATTCTTCTGGTGTGATGATCAATGCGACGGTATCAATTTTTAGCCGGAGATTACTGTATTGCTTATATCCCAAGCTATCTAGTGTTTCTAACACAAACGCTTACAATATCAACTTTACTATACTATAATATACACTACAGAACTAACAAAAATGGAGTCGAAAATGCCACAACGTTATGGTCTCGTGTGTGTGGAATGTGGGGCGTCCGTACCCGAGCTCGTGCGTGACTACGGTAAAGGCAACTTGCGTCTCGCTATCTGCAGCGTCTGCAACTCGGTCGCAGACAAATACGTCGAATACGAGACGATCTTGCTCTTCCTGGAAGTTCTACTACTCAAGCCGCAAGTGTATCGCCACGTATTGTGCAATTTACCTGCCCCTGTGTCCGCCCGTACGACACTCAAGCTGTTCGTGATCTTAGTGATGCTGGATATGAATGTCAAGGCCTATTTAGTGGACCGGGATGCAGGAGTCACGTTCCGATCCGAGTCCATGTACAGAAGCCCCGATGCGCTTCAAGCTGCTACATCCGGCGTGAGAATTGGACAGTTCTCGTTGCACTTGGTGTGTCTTGCACTAGTGGAGAATGTTGTCTACTTCGTCAGTGTCTTTGCTGTAATTTGGCTCGATCCATTTCATCGTGGATGGAGAGCAAAGTTGTCAAATGAAGTCAAAAATGGACTTGAAGCGAGATATGCCAGTGCCATGTGCATCTCAAGCTTTGGTAAGCTGTTTGCACTGCTGACGGTGATCTGGGAGTTCCATTGGAGCTTTATTCACGTTATTGGAGCTCTGGTAGTGGTGTCAAATGTGTTGGCACTGCAGTTGCTGCTTGGAGAAGGAGATCCTGCACGATCCAAGTCACTGCATGTTGTAGCAGTGGTGGTCTTTGGGTTGGTAGCTAGAGGAGCTGCTCAACTTGCGCTGTATGCGATGGGAAACTCTGTGCTCTTCCATGTCTTCGTCTAGGAAAAGCGATAATTTTGGTC
This sequence comes from Phytophthora litchii, assembly GCA_002812785.1. NCBI lineage: Eukaryota > Oomycota > Peronosporomycetes > Peronosporales > Peronosporaceae > Phytophthora > Phytophthora litchii. The sequence continues at coordinate 8,298 of PCFV01000435.1, read as the reverse complement.
TTGGAAGACTATTTCAGAGTCCGAAACGGGTGTGTGGATGTGGGGACCGCATCGTTCGCCGAGTAATCAGTCAATAGCAAGCTCCTGTGTGTCTTCAAGCTGGTGTGGTGTCTTTGGTTGTTTGGGTTGCGAGATGAGTAGTGTTGAGCTTCCATTGGTACCTAGCGCACGGTCGTCTAACTCGTCTGCATCTTCGAGTCGCACCTATCTCCACTCCGCAGGTTCGATCAATTCAGAGAAAAGTGCTCAGAGTGTGCGGAGCCAACGCAATCAACACCAGCAAGAGGATGAGGATGAAGATGAAAACTCTCAATCTGAAGAGGATGATGCCTTTGAGGAGGAAGAACCACAAGAATCTAGCGGAGGGCTTTGGGATGAGGTTGAACACTTTTTGAACAAACCATCACCGAGTCTATCTAATCTATCAGGGAACGCGTCAAAGGCAGCCAGCAAACCATCGAAGAGCACACTGCCCACTTTAAATGGAAGGAGAACTTCTTCAGATAATCAAACGACGAGACTTAGTCGACCTGCTCGTGCTGTTGCGGCTGCATCTACCGGAGCAAAGACGATCGATCCGAAGCTACTTCAGGAAGCATTCGCTTATGCTAACCAACTTCAACAGATGAGCTTCAATGACAACGATGACGAAGAGGAACAGCAGCAGTCATGGAGAAACAGCAAGACTAAGATGCTAATGCAGCGCGCAGCCCTTGCTAGAACAAACTCGTCATCATCCTCGTCAATGTCAAGTAACGATATTGCCATTGGCTCACGTGGAGGTCGATCAAAAGCCTCTACCAGCAATGTTCCTCGGAAAAAGAAGACCAAATCGACCACTTCATCGGCGTACAGCTCCTCAGTGAAACCTAAAGCCGCTCCGAAAAAGAAGCATAGCATTTGCGAAGATAATCCGCCTAGTGCAGGCACTGAGTCCAAGTCAAAGGGAAAAGGTCACATGGATCCCCAGATACTGCAAAATCTCGTCAGCAATTTCCAGAACGGCACGACACTAGATGAGCTGCGCCGAGAGCTTGCAGCTTCACAACAAAGCATGGCAATGTCACGTCAAGTACTCCAAGATGCAGCTCAGAACTTCTTTCAGTCCCGCTAGTTCCAGACAACACCAAACGTTATGCAGAACAATACACATACACTTGATATTCCAGTGAACCCCTTCATCTCATATCTAAGGAGCAGTAGCATAGTCTTTGGTAAGATGACTCACCTGCTCCAATTGAATCGCCGCCCTCTGCATCCGCTGCACATCTGCAGTGGCCACCCGTCGTTTCTCCTCTACCACCCGTTGCAGCTCCTTGTTCTTGGCTTCCAAAGCCTCCACAAGTGCTTCCAGCTCCTTCTGCTCTTCCTGTTTGGCACGCAGCCTCTCAGCCCGAATCCAAGCCTCAGGTGTCATCTGTTCCTGTTCCTTCTCTTCCTCTTGGTTCTTCTCCTTCTGTTCTTTCTGCTTCTCCTCTGCTGTTGCTTTACGGAGTCGTCGCTCTTCAGCCTTTTGGATAACGTCCTCGAGCTCCAGCAGCTCCGTGTCGACGTCGTGCGTCTCACAGAGCCACTGGAACAGCGTCTCCACCTTCTGTCTCAAGCTCAACACTGCTTGAGCTGCCACTTCCTCTGTATTTTGGTGTTCCGAGGCCTCGGGCGTTGGAGGAGGGAAGAAAGCGGCCAGCAGCTCTTCGTCCCCGCGACACTCGCTCTCCAGACACGCGCGCAGGTCCACGAGTGATGCAGCATGCACCGAAACATCTAGTGCCTTCTGCAGTATCAACTGCATGCGCTTCATGCGCACAGACTGACGAGGCTTGGCCGTCGACGGCGCCGGAGACGCTGCCATCATGGACGAATTTGAATTATGGCGGGGTGGCAAGAGTTTCTACCAATGAAACGTTTCTTCAACGTAGATTGGCTGAAATTGTAAAACTAGAGGAAACTTACAGTTATGTATTATATTTAAAGACACAACTCAATATAAGTTACGGAAATGATTCATTTTGAAGTGTTTATTTCGCCTATAAAATAAAATTGATGTGATCTCATATGAAAGGTTATTCGTTTAAAGATACACGGTTTTCAACTGTAATTTGATAGTTTTACTAGAACTCAATAACGGAAGTGGCAGATCTTGCGGCGTCTTACTAGTATCGACGGCATCATGTGGTTCTCGGCCTTGCGACAGAAGCTGCAGCTGCTGATCATCGTGTTCTTCACCTTTGTGGCGTTCGCAGCATCCGACGCTGCGTGGATGCCATGGGTGTGTGTTGAAATGTGCCAATGTTACGTCTAGAAAGCCAGCTCAGTTTATATTATTTGCAGGCTACGCTGGTGATTTTCCTGACGATGCTGCTCATGACGGACCTCCTGTTCCTCAATGAAGGAGATTTCAAGTACGATCCAGACTACAAGGTGAGAGAATGAGTCTCTGCTAAGGGGGGAACTTTTCTAATAATGATGCGGTGTTATGACAGAACTGGGCACGTGCAGTGGACCCAAAATATTGAAGAAACCTGCAATAAAGACGGGGAAAGCAGGTGATGTGACAAGAAGAGGGTCCGAGACTCACAGGGAACAATTCACTGCTGCTAATGCAGAGAGGGAGGAGAGTTGATATCTATATTGCAAAACGATGAACGATTTACGCAGACGACACGCACGTTTAATGATATGACGGATCTCCACTTGCAGGTGTCACTGGCTTGAAACTCTTGTGAAGGAGAGTGCAACTTGATGATTGCAACTTGGCAGTCTACCGCTATTCAGTACACCATCGCGTAGTAGCGCGAGAAGACTAGTGTGGCGAACATGAGTGCGTCAATACGGTCTAGCACGCCGCCATGGCCTGGAATCAGGGTGCCAGAGTCTTTCACTCCTGCTGCACGCTTTAGCAAACTCTCGAACAGGTCTCCTAACCGCCCAATAATCACAGCGACGACAGTGAACGCCACCTTCGTACCAAACGATCCAGGTAGATCGAGCACGTCAGATGACACGACCATAGCGACGATTCCAAATCCGATCGCGCCGAGTGTGCCCTCATAGTCCTTGTTCTTGGATAAGTGAGCTGCAAGCGGATTGTAGTACGGATACCTTGCCATATCTAAAGCCTTGCCTGTGAGATAAGCACCAGTATCAGATGCCCACACGACGTAAAGCAGCGCGATGAGCAACTTCCGGTAAAGTGTCCTACGTTCATCATCCACAAACGCCACAAGCACAGACAACGTGCCTATGATGTAGACCAGACCCAAAGCGTCCAACGTGAACGTTAAAAAAGCTTCTGCATTGCTACGACATGTTGCAAACCGAAAAATCAAGAAAGCCACCATGCCTGACAACAGAATCTGCGCGGGTTTGATGGTCATATTGCAGGAAAGCTGGTTCATCGGACACGCCGTCGAATGCAACGTCAGAATCGTGAAAATGGCGTTCTGCAGGAAAATAACAACACCATACTGCCAGTCCGGTGACAAACACGCACACATCGCAGCAACGAAACCTGTTGCGATGGTGTAGAACCATCGCGCTTCGTAAAACTCCGTCGTGTCAAGCACAGGCAAGTCTTGTATAGCCAGAAGAAAAGTACACGACGAGATCGTGCACAGTATCGCGGAAACACACAATGCCGCTAGCCACTCGTGTCCTCCAAAGACGTACTTGGCCACATCCGTGACTGCACATCGTAGCAGTCTTGGTGTCTGTTCCTTCAATTCACAATTCACTCTCTCCAGCTCCCTCGCTTCTTGTTCTTCCTGGAAAGCTCTGGTCGTTGTCATCCTGTCCGGGTCAATCGATAGTCTCTGATGCAACTGCGAGTTTGCAGTACTCTCGAACACGAAAGTTCGACTGGCAGTCACATCAAAGTCGAATGTCCTGCTACTGGAGAAACTCTCACTGCTCTCACTGTCGCTGCGTGTGTTTGGATGTGAGACGTCACTGGCAGAAGCTCCAGGTCTGGACACACTGCCGATGGAGCTCTCCAATACTCCAAGTCGCGTCATTAGACGCAGTCGAATTCTATTGGCCAAGCACGCATACTCGTACGAGCAGGTGCTGGTCATGAAGCTGCATACAGTAGACGTGGCGATAGCTGGAGACAGCCATAGGAACACTGTCACTACGGGCGCTAAAATCGCCGCTGAAATGATGCGCTGCACTGCATTGTGACGCAAGAAGGCGGGACACCGACTCGAGCGATTGTCTGCGCTGTGGTAGCTCGCAAGCGGAGAGTTCTGCACGTCTGTGGACGGCTGTGGCATCATCGGCATGTCCTGACTTGAGGGGCTCGCTATCATCTCGTGCCGAAACTTGACGCGAGTGCAATAAGTGGACCGACTCCTGCTTAAACTGTATTTCAACTGCTGAGCCGGGCTCCTAACCTGACTTAACCTGACTTAACCGGAATTATGGTAGCAACACGCATGGTCAGGACTGTAGCGCGTAGTAGCGCGAAAACACGATCGTCGCAAACATCAATGCGTCGATACGATCCAATACCCCTCCGTGGCCTGGGATCAGTGTCCCCGAATCTTTCACTCCTGCTGCGCGCTTCAACAAGCTCTCGAAAAGATCTCCCATTCGTCCGACGACTACGGCTAATACAGTAAAGCCGACTTTCATGCCGACGGAACCGGGCAAATCCAGCACCTTGGATGCCACTACCATTGTGACGACACCGAAGATAATGGCGCCGAGGGTGCCTTCGTAGTCTTTGTTCTTGGACAAGTGTGCGGCCAGCGGATTGTAGTATGGATAGTGAATATAGTCGAGCATCTTGCCGATAATGTACGCACCCGTGTCTGATGCCCAGACAATATACAGCAACGCAATTAGCAACTTCCGGTAAAGCGTGCGATGGTTGTCGTCGACAAAAGCCACGAGAATCGACAACGTGCCTGTGACGTAGAGCAGACCCACGATATCCAGCATAAAGCTGATGAAAGCTTCAGCTTTGTCGGGTGTTGAAGCAAAGCGAAATACTAGAATGATAGCCATGCCACCGAGAAAGATCTCCGAGGTGCCCACCAGCAAATTACAGTCCAGCTCGTTCATCGGACAAGCTGTCGAGTGCAACGTGAGAATAGTGAAGACGCCATACTTCACCAGCGTGATTACCGCGTACTGCCAATCTGGAGTTAAGCACGCACACAGTGCAACCACATACCCAGTCGGAATCGCGAAAAACCATCGATACGTGTAAAACTCGGTCGACTCGAACTCCGTCACCCATTGAATCGAGAGCAGAAATACAGTAGACGTCACGACACACACTGGGATCGACACAAAAGCTGCAGCCCACCACACATGTCCTTCGAAATAGTAAACAGCTATACTGGTCACTGCACAGCGACGTATCCGATCTTCTTGGTACCGCAATTCATCGTCGACAAAAGCAATTTCTCGATTCTCGCGTTCCTCCTCCGCTGCTCGAGCGTCAGGCTGTGAAACTCTCGTAGTTCTTGCCCGAACTGCGGTAAATGAACTGGTACGCTCCGGTTTGGAATGAAAGGGGATCTCGATCTCTGACGCTCTACTAGTGACGCTGTCGATGCTGTGATTGCTCCTAGTCTCGTTCAGAGACGTGTGGTTACCGAATCGCCGCTCACTCGCTCTGCCATCCAATTGTCCCTCCACCGCTTCCATTTGCGTCAGAATCCGCAGTCGAATGCGGTTCGCCAGACACGCGTACTCGTACGCACAAGTGCTGATCATGAAACTGCACACCGTCGTAGTAGCAAACGCAGGTGACAACCATAGAAACGCTGTCACTGCAGGCGCTAGAATTGCTGCTGAAATGATGCGCTGCACTGCATTATGGCGGAAAAAATCGATCCATGAGTGTCGACTGGAAGAGCTTGAGATTTGGTTGTCAAAGGTCATTGACGATGCCGTTGCAACGTAGTGAAAATCTTCCTGTGGAGAGTTTTGCATTTCGTCAGGTAGCGCAATGACAGGTGCGCTGTTGTGATTCACATGATATACGCCAACGATTCCTCGAGTCATGACGATGCAAATGGACAAATGCTGAGACTGGCCACATGACGCCATGATCCGGATACGTTATCCGGATCCGTGAATCACTGATCTTCAGTTGAAATTGCCTTGACCATCCATCGACTATGGTGATAAATGCAACTTTTTTCAAGAAATGAATGCCACCACCAATACATTTCAGCTGAAGACTCTGTTGTAGTATCGTTGAGCATAACTGCCTCCAACTAAGCACCCAGCTCCCGTCCTTTACTCTCCAACACCTCAACTTTAATTTAGGTCCATAGTTTTCTCAAGTCTCTTCCCATTTTCCTACATATCCAAAGCCTACCAACGTCTCTGTTATCTTAGGAACTCTCTCCGTAGGGGAAAATAGTTACTTGGCTACTACCACATAAATGACACAAAACATCACAATTGAGCACTTTCGGTGACATAACACCACTAAATCGGAGCCCCCCAGACGGAGGCTGCGTTCATGTCCTGTCGAGCAATAAGCAGCCCACATGTGGAGTTCCCATACACCCGTGAAGTGTCTGTATCCCCGCAATCTGCCGCTTCGTCACGACGACTGCGCAACGCCGACACACAGTCAAAATACTCGCAATATATCGATTTTTTCCGGCGGAATGCAGTACAGCGAGTGATTTCTGCCATGATTTTAGCTCCAGCTGTGACGGTATTTCTATGGTTATCACCAGCATTTGCGACCACAACAGTTTGCAGTTTTCTCACTAGTACCTGCTCCTATGAGTACGCGTGCTTGTCGAATCGTATTCGATTGCGGATTTTGACTCGGTTGGAAGCTATGGAAGGACCTAGTGACGCTGTGACCAGGTGTTCAAGGTTTAGTGATACGTTATATCATCATACGAGGAGCAGTGCTAGTGAGAGTGAGGAGGAGGATACTTCACGGAGAGAAAGTGTGGACTCGACGAGGATCCGGAGTATTGGAAGAGCATCACATGTTACTGCGAGGGAATTACAAGCAGAGAGGGAGAACAGAGAGATTGCGGATGTGGACTGTGAGTTGAGAGATCAGGAAGACCGACTGAAACGCTGTGCTATTACGGACTTTGCAGAGAGATACTTTGACGGTCATGAATGGGTGGCTGCAGTGTGGGTTTCCCTCGTTGTATGTGCAATTACAAGTATTATGCTGCTCTTCACGATACAGCAGATTCCACGACTACATACGACGGAATTTTATGGATATCGCTGGACATTTGCCGTCGCGACGGGTTTTGTGGTTGGAATCTCCGCATGTTTTACGCCAGATTGGCAGTATGGAGTCATCATGCTCATCAAGTACGTTGTGTTTATCTTCCTTACGCTGCATTCCACCGCGTGTCCCATGAACCAAGTCAACTGCGACCTCGAGATGGGGACTTCACATGTCTTCCTCATTGGCTTCGTCGTCGTCTTAATATTCCGCTTTGCATCATCACGCAGTAACGCTGAAGCCTTTGTGACTTTCATGCTGGATGTAGTTGGCCTAGTATATATCACAGGCACTCTCTCCATCCTCGTGTCCTTTGTGGACGATGATATTCGGATTCTCTACCGAAAACTGCTAATTGCGCTGTTGTATATCGTGTGGGCGTCCGACACAGGCGCTTACCTGGTTGGTAAGACTCTTGCATCCTTCAATTACCCGTACTACAACCCGCTTGCCGCACATTTGTCGAAAAACAAAGACTACGAAGGTACTGTAGGTGCCATAGCATTCGGCATTGTGGCGATGGTGGTGTCATCAGATATTCTGGACTTGCCAGGGTCATTTGGCACGAAAGTGGCCTATACGATCGTTGCAGTGATAGCTGGTCGACTCGGAGACTTGTTCGAAAGTTTGCTAAAGCGTGCTGCAGGAGTAAAGGATTCAGGTAAACTGATTCCTGGTCATGGTGGCGCGCTGGACCGCATTGACGCGCTCATGTTCGCCACGGTCGTGTTTTCTCGTTATTATGCTTTACACACGTAGTAAGATCTTCTACATGTAGTTTATGCCTTGACATACGCGCGTTTGTTGGTGATGATTCCGCATTAACTCAAACGAATGGAGAGCAGAAATTCATGCGTACTCGTCCATTTGAATCCAAGGTGATATCACGAAGACATACCCCCTCTGACCTATCTAGCCCTTGGAGTCGAGAATTGCTATGGATATCGAACTTTTTTATCTTTCTCGCTTCGACATATTGACGGCACCTATGCTGGCGTTTTAGTGCCTATCATTTTCTTTCACGACACCACCAGTTGTAGTGGATACCGGGTATCAAGCTTGGATTCCACCGC
>PCFV01000434.1:0-26924 GCA_002812785.1 Phytophthora litchii | reverse complement strand
GTACAATCAAGAATTTAGCATTTTCCATTTGAACGGAGCTATGCAGAACACTGAGATCCTTTTTCGAAATGCATATACCTTTAGAAGGGAGGACGAGGGAACCAACTTGAACTTAGACATCGTTGTTGCCACAACAGTGGTGATGATACGCTTTCTTGTCCAAAAGAATCTTTAGATATAGCAATATTATTGCGAAATTTGTCCTAAAAAATGGTCCCAATTGAAGGTACATACACACTTTAGTAGTATATCTGATCGGAGGGCAAAAGAAACCGAACGGATCAAATATTTTATATTAGTTATGGACGGGGTTTTTTATGACTGTTTTTTCTACAAGATAAAAAGCCCATCTACGTAGCATTAAAGGGGGTATAAAACTGGAGCGCATTAAACTTTTTATGTGGGTTATGGAGGGCACCCAATGGAATAGCAACAGGTTTCCATGCCACCTGACCATCTTCAGATAAAAATCGTGGAACTCATCAAAGAGAACGACCAAATCGATGACCTCAATAACATTGAAGAGACCGGGATGGTGAGTTTACTGATTCATCTAGTTGGTGATCCTTGCGAAGTCAAATTCTACGGAGACACATTCAGTTCGTTGATTGAAGTTCTTTAGTTTCATGTTTACACAACTCCTTTGATCATGTTGACGGTAGATTCATACAGTGCGTGTTGCTGGAATTGCTTTGATCTTGGCGTAGTCTGCTTTTGAATCACAAGTAAGGCATTGCTGGAAGCGCGTGGACACAGGAATACCTCTAAATGGTTTGATTTATCTTACACTATCTTGTGATCTTCTTTCCCAAATTCTATGGCGTCGTACTCTGGTGAGCTGGGCAGTAGCCTTTCACCCTTACAGTCTTGTTGCATCCCTTTGCCTCACATTTTAGCCTGCCACCATGAGTGCAGCACAAACCGTTGTATTGAACACTTTTGCTGCATCCTGGATGTTTGCACCGATAGCCACCGCCGTGCTCGACGCAATATCCCTTAACATCTCCAGCTGAGAGTCCCCACTTTTCGCATCCTTCAACTTTGCAAGTTTTGCGACCTCCGTGAGTTGAACACAAGCCTTTCGTAACAATTGACTTCGTGCAACCAGGAATTTTGCATCGAGTTCCTCCTCCGTGAGTTCCACAGAAGCCTCCAGCTTGTGCAACCTTGCTACATCCCTCAGCTTTACACGTTCGCCCTACCGAAAAACCATGTTCTTGAGCATGTCTGGAGCAATAACCTTGACGGAGTTGAATCTTCTCGCACCCCTCCTCCTTACACTTCGGCTTCCGCGACACCTTGATGGCACCGGTCTCAACACCATGTTTGTAGCAGTAGCCGCGATTGGTTCCAGCCTTCTCACAACCATCAGTCTTGCACTTCTCAACAACAGTGTGGTGGGTGCATAGGCCCTTACTAGCAGCCCTCCTTTCGCATCCCTCCGTTTTACACACGATATAGCCTCCGTGAGCAGAGCACAAACCTCGTTTCTGAGGCCTCGTCAAGCAGTTTGGATAGGAACACGTCTTCCCACCACCACCTCCATGCTCCAGACACTTTCCACCACTCAAGGCGAGTTTTTCACAATTCACCTTTGAACACGTACGCCGCCCACCATGTTCCGCACATCGACCACGCCATTTTGCTGTATTTGTGCACCCAGTTTCCGTGCACTTCCGCACTCCACCATGTGCGATGCATTTCCCTTTAGTTTGGGCTTGTTTTTTGCATCCAGAATGAGAGCAGCAAAGTCTTCCACTTTCCGTCAACTTTGGTGTTGCTTTCGCTTTTTCCACGTCGTCCAAGAAGCTTAAACTATCCACACGTTTCATCTCCACGTCTTCAATTTCTTCATCACATCTGATCATAGAGTGCACTCGTCCCGTAGTGAATTTCTCACTCCACCACATTTGTACTTTTAACTCCACCATCGCTTGGTTCGTAGCTGAATTAGAGCTCTGCATGAATACAGCATGGTTCCATTCTCCCGTCAATTTTCCTCCTTCTTCTGGAGTTTTCACTGGCATTGACCGCTTCTTGCTGAGTGAAACTCGCACGGATAAACTCCCTGTATTTCCACTCGAAGCCTCGAGTTTTCCACTGCCAACTGATACTGAAGACTTGACACGATGTGGTACAATGATCCTTGTCTCCATCCCGTTATGGGAATTTGTACTTGAGTTTGAGGTCGTTTGACTGAATTCATCCAGGAAGAACTCGCTATCGCCCCCAACTGAAGAATTCTCGTCACGGTCTCCGCTATTTTCGCATGGGGTTTCTAGGGATGGCACTGGAGCTTGGGTCGTCCTCATGTGGTCTACCAGCAGTAGCTGCTCCATCTGCGTCATTTCATCCACTGGGGCGTCGTTCGAGACTCTGGAGACGACGTCCACACGCGGTGCCTTGTCCGACATGACGAGATTTGATACTGAGCTCAGCCAATCATCGTCGCATTGTACAGCTGGGCATGACGAGGGGATCAGGTGTTGTCAGTTCACTGTGTATCTTATTCGACGCGAACTAGCTGGTTGTATGAAGCACCGAGATGTTGAGAGAGGTGTTGATCGAGACATTGTGGAGAGATTTGAGAGACTTGTTGCCAATATGTTCTCGCTTGTTACTCGTTCATTGAAACGGCTGTCATTGATTTCGTTTCGTGAACCTGCATCATGTCATTGTCGTCTTTACTTGCGCATTTGGTGCTTGCTGCGTGTTGTATGTGAGCAGAAGGAATCTTACAACGAGTGTTCACATTTTAATAGTCATTCATAGACTGTAGGTTGATCTGCGTGAGAATCTCCCGTTCGATTACTTTATCCAGCATGGGATTTCATCCCGATCTAACTGCAGACTATGTTGACCAACACCTGAAGTCGCTAAAGCTTTTTCGCCATTTTATTCGTGAACAACTTCCCTGGATAGGAGACATACACAGAGAAGTACCATATCGCTTGACTGCGTGTGTCAGCTACTCCAACGTCGATGCAAATGGCACAGTTGGATATGGTTGTAAATTATGCTGGGATTGTGATCCCTAGAGATAAGTAATGCCACTTGATCCACGTGCATGATATCACGGGACTATGGTTGTCTGAAAGTAGCATCCACGACATTTGTTCATGCTCTACAGGCGGTAGTTGCGTTTAGGATTATTGTGGTAACCGGTTGCTCGACCATTCGAGTCACTAGCGTTGGTGGAAACGCCGAAAGCAGTCACAATTTCATTCTCACATTTGCCTCCAACTAGTAAAGAAGACGCAACATGAAGCTCATCGCCCCCATCGGGATTCTTACGCTGTTGATTAGCGTCGCTCGATGGCTCAGCAAGATGCTACAAAATGCAACACCAAGACATCGTCGCCTTCGACTTCGACTAGCACGACCCCAACTGTTACTGTGATTTCCCCCGTTGCTGCTTCTGCTGCTAGTACTACCAGCACGGATACCTCCATCGGAGCTGAAGCAGACGCCTCAAGCGAGGTGTCGGATAACCCAATGTCGGCTTCTGGATCAACAGGGTCGTTTCCTGCTTCGTCGTCCAGCGAATCGACCCAATATTCGCAAACCACTTACTCATCGTACATTAACGTGGTCTCTACAGGGGTCTAGTGGTACTCTAGATGCCATTTTACGCACAGATTGAGCGGACGAAGGAAACCGATTTTTTCTTCCCTTGCTTCCTTTCCCATTTCGAGAAAGAGAAAAATGAGCAACGGGGATTCGTTTTGTTCTTCCAATATTTGAAGTGGTACGGCCAACATCAACCACTGCTTGCAATTCAAAAACCGCCGATGAAATTCGTGGCGTCATGGATGCGCTGAATCTTGATGTTATTTCGATCAAGATAACGAGGAAATCGACCCCTATGTCGTTTGTGAGGGAGTTTCCGTTGATGCATTCAATGAGTATGTTGGAGACGGAGAAGGACTGCGGGTTGCGCTTCGATTTCTCGCCCTCTATGATGGGCGTATCGTGATTGTCGACCTGCCAACGAAAGTGCATGAGAGCACAGTCCGAAAACTCGACTACGAGTTCCTGATTGCAGCTGGAAATGGATTCGAGGTTGCAAGTGGTGGCTCGATGACAGTGAGTAGAGATGCGAACCCGAACAAAGAGGCTGATGCGACGTTCGGTCCAATGAGATCTACACTCAACCGAACACCGCCTCCGGCACTTCGCACCATTACCGATTGGGTGACACTGGCAGTGGAAGTTGGAAGAGCTCAGACTTGGGCAAGTCTGGAGGCTGCTGCCGAGTGGTGGTGCAATTACAGTGGGATCCAGTATATTCTGCTATTGAAAATCAGCCCTCCAGGTATTCAAATGCGATACGCACTGTATGACATCGCTACACTTGGGAATCTACCAGCGCCAACTACAAGTGGAACGTTTCGACGACGCAACATAGCTCAGCCTGCTGTCAATGTCTCCTTCGACATGCACCGAATTTTGTCGATCCCCCCGAATCAAGCTCTTCCACCTGGCATGAGCCCAACAGCTCTTGTCGATCTACGTATCGTCATGGATCTTGTCATCGATAGTCTTGACTAGATCGTTATCTCGTAGTTTATGATTTCCCCGATTTAGGATTGAATCAATGGACGAGTTCTATTAGCTAAAACTATGTTTATTTCTTTTTGTAGTTCTATTTCTAATAATTGAAACGCAAAATATAGAATGGATATCGACGGTAATAATTGGCCAATAATTTCTATTAGGAATAAATGTCCCGCGGTATGACCCGTGTTGCTTGCGATAGCATTATAGAGATTAGATAACCCGACGATGACAGCAGCGACAGGATTAATTTGAGGCACAATTGTGCTGTTCACAGCGTATATGCTCGTGGTTTGAGCAGCTGGATACGTATTATTCGAAAAGCCTACAATTGAACCAAACCAGAATTGTCAATTAGTAATTGGGGTGTATATGCTGTAGCTGGCATTGTGGGCATTCCACTTGCGGCCGCATATCCAGTCACGTTCTTCACAGGTTGCATCGTAAACTGAATCGCATACGCAGAAGGATTATCAGCCCATGAAATGAAGTAGTAATATTCGCCAGTAGTATTGCTAGTTAAAATAGGGGAAGAAACGGTGGGGCTACACCAGGACACTGTTTTTCTCATGGTGGCGAATCAAATGCAAAGCTCTCCGTGCGTCAACAAGAAGCGCGCATGGAAGCGATTTCGTCGCAAGCAACTCTTATCGAAAATCCTTTCGCATGACTTTCAAGTTTTGGAATTTCCACTTTGCTTATCTGGCGTGATACCCAAACCTGCTAGTGTGGAATTTGCAGAACTACAAATCAAATTTGGAAACAGACAACATCACTGACTTACATGTTTTTGAGTGGATAATAAGCGAAACAGCTCGCGGGAAGTACACTAGCACTTGATAAGTTGTACACCCAGAAGTTGTGTGCCGTGTGAGCTGCTACTCTGTACACAACGATCACTACTTGCACACCTTCTTGAGCCTTCGCTATCAGCTGCTGCGCTAAACTATAATGCGTAAACTCGTACGCGCAAATAAGGATGCACTCCCGAATTTCCAGTTTCGTGTATAGCCCTCTGCGTCCATGAGGGACTCCGTAGTCAGGACGAGTTGTCGATCCACACTCAAGCAACAACCAGGCGACACTCACGCAACATGCGAGCTAGCCATATCAATTTAGAAAAACCTTATCAATTTAAAGATTCCCTCAATTTCGCTAGTCAGCTCTAATGCTGGACGCTCGGTCGGTGGGCTCGAACTTGACGCCTGCGCAGCAGGACGAGACCATGAGAGATCTGGTCTTTTTCCTGGATGTCTATGGCTCCACACGTGCAGTGCGTGTGGAATTACAAGAGCAGGAGAGCTTTATTCAGCACCTTGAGAGGCAAGTCCGACGTCTCCTTGTCTCGATGGATGGGAGAGAAACAATTAGACAACAAGCTGAAGAAAAGCATCCAAGGAAGGGAGAAAGTGACAGAAGAGACAACAAAGAAGAGAACAACGTGGACGAAATGATGGTCGACTTGGATTTCTTCTTGAAAACCTACGGCTCAACGAAAGCAGTGCGAGACAAACTGCAGAGGCAACAGAAAGAGATCACGGGCTTGCAACTCACGATTCAATGGCTCAAAGAGCGCCAAAAGGCAACAGAAAAGGAGAACAATCGTTATCAAGGTTTTCGTGTGGAAAAGCTCGACAGAGTGCAGTCTCAGGTGGCAAAAGTGATGCTGGAATCACCAGAGTTTGGGACGAAACAACATACAAATGAAGAGACTAACGCTCTTCTCGGTCTTCAGTGTGAGACCACCAGCATTGATAGAATCGATGTTGATGGTTTGAGGATGCAACATGCTGTGGGAGACTCTGCAGGAACCATGAACGGTGGAGCGAGTGAGAATTCTCTTCTAGGCCAGAGTGAAGGATTTTCTGAAGTGCCATCAGAGCATTCAAGCGACAATATAGCTACTGAGGATAAATCCGTTGCAGAAACTACCTTGAAGCGAAAGTCCAAGAAATTGTGTGATATTCCAGAGTGTAGCAAAGTAGCTCAGGTGAACGGTTTATGCTGCGGCCATGGAGGCTTTCATATGTGTAAGGTGGTTGGCTGTACCATGAAAGCAGCCACACGGCATCTGTGTCGTTTGCATGGAGGTGGCACAAGGTGCAAAATTACTGGCTGTGAAAAGCTTTGTGTCTCTGGTGGTCAGGGACATTGTACTAGGCATGCTCGTGATCACGGAATCAAGGTTGGCAAGGCATGTCAAATCCAAGAATGTAAGAAACTCGCAGTCTATAGTGGTGGCGGTTATTGCTGCACACATGCTCGTGAGCAAGGTATCACAGTTAAGAGTGGGAAGAAGTGCATTCTTGCTGATTGCAAAAAGTATGCAGTTCCCTCTGGTGAGGGGTATTGTTGCAAGCATGCCCGTGAACATGGTATTGCAGCCAAATGGGGAAAGAAGTGTGTCACCAGTGACTGTGTTAATTTCGCAATTTCAAGCGGGAAGGGGTATTGTTGGAGTCATGCCCGGGAGCATGGTATTGAGCCCAAGGAATCCAAGAAATGCTGTGTTAGTGACTGTGTAAAGTTCGCAGCCTCTAAAGGTGAAGGGTACTGTTACAGGCACGCCCGTGAACATGGTATTGTAGTTAATGTTGGGAAGAAGTGCGTCATCAGCGACTGCGCTAAGCTCGCATTCTCCAGCGGGAAAGGGTATTGTTGTCGACATGCTCGTGAGCACGGTATCGAAGTCAAGGTTGGAAAGAAATGCTGCTTGAGTGAGTGTGAAAAATTCGCGGTATCTAGCTGTAAAGGACACTGCTGGAGACATGCTCGTGACCAAGGAATCGAACCCAAGAGGAGATGCAAACATGCTGAGTGTCATAGGGTTCGAGTTATGAAAGGATACTGTCACGATCACGTAGGTGATGGCAGCCTTAGTCATTTCCAATTTGATAGATACGAAAAAGTATCGACACTTGCTGATTTACCGCAGTCCACCGATCATGACGATAGTTTTTCCAACAAGCTCTCGGGAAATTCCATTTCAAACAACTCGACTATCAAGCGCAGAGGATCTCATGCTGTATGTAAAGCACGTGGTTGTTTGAAGTGGGTCATGCGGAACGGAGACCTCAACGTATATTGTGTCAATCACCGAGGCGATGATCACGAAGACGCTGACAAAACCGTGCTGCAAAAAGTTCCTTGCAGAAAAGGTTGCAAGGAACCTGGATGTGACAAAATGGGAATAGACGGCGGTCATAAGAAAGGTTACTGCTTTCGACATGGTGGAGGATATCCCTGTATTGTCGAAGGCTGTGCCAAGGCGCGTCAACGAAATCGCTACTGCTACACACACTTTCGGGAGGGTTTGACTTTGAAATAAACCAGCCATCACAACACATATATGGTAAAGTTCCAGCTGATCCCTGATCAATTTATCAAGAAAACTCAAATCTTTGCGTTAAGGGAGCACAATAGCTTTACATACTTCCTCGATGAGTATGGATTCACTTGCGGTTCTATTACGCTGTTGAGCACGAGGCAACAGCTGAAAATGAATACAAGAACGACTATATCATGCGTGCTGATCGTGAAGTCAAAACGACAATCAATCGTTACCATCACTGTTAGTTCATCGCTTATTGATACTGTGGAATATTTGACTAACGAACAAATGCTGCCTTGAGTGATCAAACACGTAGACCTCGTCTAATGTACCCAATCAATAATTACGCTGGAATTTTGTACTTCGAAGTAATTGTACTGCGCAAAATGTTAGCTCGATTGATGCATTTCTGTGCGTGCGCTGTTATCGGACTGCTTAGTTTGGAACCTGCTGCGACTAACGACGCAGAAAAATAGTAAAGCTTTACTGAAAGCAGAAAAAGTAGGTGGCACTATAAGCTAAATCCCATTGAGCTGTACAATAGATGTTGACGTGCGGCACTAACACTGATATTTTCATTTGTTAGAGCGGTAGATGACTAGCGTAAATGGCAGAAAACCATAAAATGCAGCTACGCAATGTACTAACTGCTGCTGCAAATACCTGCCAACGATCGTATTCTTCCGTTCCAAGAGGTGAATCAAATGCATTCGTCAATCTTTCTCTTACAGCCTCATCTTTGCGGACGTGTTCACCATTGAAAACAAATACCTCAGGACGGCCCTTCACAACAGTAGTGCCAACCTTTGATCGATCACTGGTACAATTCTGCCTTTCGTCATTAGCTATATTTCTTCTTGAGATATAGCGATATTGAATTTGCCCAAATTTTGCAGATTAATGTCCTCGTTTGTTCTAGTCAAACAACATCCAACTAGTGCGCGACGCGAATATGATACACTCTGTATTGATGAGTACATGCCGATCTTTCCTTTGAGTGATCCGGTGTTCACGTATGTGATTAGCGTAGTGTTACTTCCACCAATCTACAGAACATTCTCCTCTGTTACTTGTTGCAGCAGTTTCCAAAGGATCTACGTTTGTGGCCACAAAGCTTTCGGAAGAGATTTTGATCAGCTTGCATTTGAAGCGGTATTCACACTTTGAGGTAAACAAGATTGTTCGTTGGCGGGGGGGGCTCCATGAAACGCTTCCGACACCCTCGTACTGAGGTATTCCCAGCATAAGTTCTGACATTGCAATACCAGACACAATACTAGAAATCGATTCCTACAATGTAAGTCATGAATGACATCAGTCGTCATTTGAATCTACGCGCGATAAGTCAAAGTCCTATAAACGATTGGATTTTCAACGGAGAAGTCAATTTGTTGATACACGATCAGCGTGGCAACATTTTGTGCTGTGCCTTCACGTGATCCTTGATGCTGACTTGAACTCGATCATGCTATTAGTAACGGGTCGCTCACGCCATCCTTGATCATCCTGGCACGCAATCAGCGATGTCCGCTTGTCCTGTATCACGGGCATATCACCTTCACCAACATTTGCTTAGATATCCTTAAGTCGAAAGAGCCTGGCGCTTTCTATTTGACTTGTGAGATTCAAAACCACTGTTCGTCTAAAACATGGTAATCATCAGAAGGAGTAACAATTTCCTTTAGACACACGCGCGGTATAGGCAAAAAAAATTCTGGATGCTACATGTACGACGAGTCAATCGGCTCTGTCTCAATCCAGGTCGCTGCTCTGGCTGTCTTGGTCACGACAAATGCGGAAACATTAAAGCACATCGCAGTATTTTCCGTGACATGTATCGGTTTGATTTGCATTACTGGTATAGTGCATTACTGCTATTCAAACAGCAAGATCGTGTGTTATGTTGTGTGGGTCGGCATCGAGGCGATATTGGCATTTCGGATTTTACCTCCTGCAACACACAAGTCTCAGTTCCTTTCGTGTGGTTTATCGCGTTACCTCTACCCTCTTTGAACACCATGAAGATCGTATCTACAGTGGCCGCATTACCTCTATTGCTCGGGGTGACTTCTACAATCCTCGGTGGAGAAGTTGTTCCAAGTGGCACGAAGTCTTACACGTCCGGCATGCGTACCTACCCCAACGAAACATCGTATTGTGGTGGTGCGCTTATCTCCCCTACTCATGTGCTCACGTCTGCAATTTGCGATCAGAGAGGCATCAATTACGTATCGGTGGGCTCACACAATGTCAACGGTACGGATGTTGGAGAGGAGATCAAAGTCAAGTCGGTTCATGTCCATCCGAATTACAATCCCAATGTAGGGACTTCGCTGTCGTGACTTTGGAGAGACCCAGCAAGTTTGCCCCTGTGAAGCTTGCTACCAATGACTCGGAGTTTCAAGAAGGAATGCCAACAACAGTGATGGGTTGGGGCATTACCGCATGCCAGGACGAATACTATACTCTCGAACTTCGAAGTGTGGTGCTGGAAGCTTGGGATAACACGAACTGCAGCGAAGAAGTGTACTCCGATTTATCACCTTCACAGCTGTGTGCTGGAGGTATCGCGAATAAGGGTACTTCCCCCGGTGATGTGGGTGACCCATTGATCAAGGAGAACGAGGAAGGAGATGCAGATGACATCCTGCTCGGCACGAACA
Source organism: Phytophthora litchii (assembly GCA_002812785.1). Lineage (NCBI taxonomy): Eukaryota > Oomycota > Peronosporomycetes > Peronosporales > Peronosporaceae > Phytophthora > Phytophthora litchii. The sequence continues at coordinate 16,373 of PCFV01000434.1, read as the reverse complement.
CTGGAGGGGCCGATTGTGGATCGGATTATCCTAATGTGTTCTCGCGGCTGACGACTGTACTTCCATGGATTAACTCCATTGTTAATGGTCAAGGTCAGTAGGCTTATTAACTCTCCATCGTCCATTCGAAGTATTTCCGCATGAATACTCGATTGCCTGACTTCTCACACTTCCCGAAGGTTGAATGATTGCTTTAGGTACAGTATATCATGTATACCCCAATGCTACGAGTGCAAAAAAAACTTCGCGTTGATGGCGACATCACCATTTAATCTCCGCTAGCTAAAGAAATTTGAGGGAGCCTCGAGTACCTGGAGCAAACGTAGCAAGGACATAATAGAATGCATAACTATTGTGTGCGCTATCATTCCTGTGTCTGCAGCGATCATTCAATTTGTACCCTGTCTGAAAGCTTTCAGCAACAATCAACCAATTCCTGCAAGTTACTGCAACTATTGCAGGTCACCGAGGCCTAATTTATTGTTAATATGCGGACATCCCAAATGTATTTGACCATTGACCTCATCTCACGACTTGACCTGCTAAAGCATGTAGGATACTTAGTGGGACTTGGTTGATTCACTGTTGAGGTTACTTGCTCCTGAAATTTTCGATGCAGAAACCATTCTAGAAACACGATGACCAACTGTTTTCTTCCCTAAATACAGAATTGATCCGATGGTCAAAGCTCAACGCTGCCGTGGTTGACCAGCAATCCATCGTGCTGGCAATTACCAAGCAAGGACCAATGCTGAAGTATTGTTACATCCTTCTGAAATCCACTACTACTTCCTAAAAGTCATCGACTTCTTCTATGCGGGTTCTTAAAAACACAAAATGGGTTATGCTAACGGATTCAAATACACGTATCTGATAATCTTTTTGTGGATAAAAACGACCTTTGTGTTAAAAGTGGTTTTCTAGCGTCAAAATATGCTGTGAACCGTTCAAGTTCTTATGCATAAGCCCTGTGTGGTGACGACTAGCGTTATCATGTATAGTTGCCATTGATGAAGGAATTAATCCATGGAAGTACAGTCGTCACTCGCGAGAACGTAATTGGATAATCCGATCCACAAAACAACCCCCCAGTGTTCGTGCCGAGCAGGACATCATCAGCGTCTCCCTCCTTGTTTTCTTTGATTAATGGTGCCCCCAAATCACCGGGGGAAGTACCCGTGTTCTCGATACCACCAGCGCACAACTGTGAACGAGAGAAAAGAGAGTATGTCTCGCTACAGTTTTGTTATCCCACGCGTCCAGCGTGGTTCTACGAAGCTCAAAGGGATAATATTCGTCCTTGCAGTCGAGAATGCCCCATCCCACCACTGTTAGCGACATTCCTGTTTGAAATTCAGACTTGTTGCGTGCAAGTTTCACAGGAGCAAACTTGCTAGGTTTCTCCAGCGTTACAATTGCGTAGTCCCAAGACCAAGTTAAGTTGGGGTTGAAATTTGGGTGGATATGAACCGACTTGACTTTGATTGCCTCCCCACTATTCGTTCCGTTGACGTTGTGTGAGCCCACTGATACATAGTTGATGGGTTTTTCGTTGCAAATTGCAGACGTGAGCACATGGGTGGGGGAGATCAGGGCTCCAGCACAAAATGTTGTTGAGTTGGGAAATTTGCGCAAGCCGGCCGTATAAGTCTTCGTACCACTCGGAACAAAATGTCGAGGCTAATAGAAGCTGCAGATGTGATGCTGACATTTCCGACATATGAGGAAGAAGAATTTTCAGATGAAAGAAGATACTGACAGTCTACACAGCTCAACAGCAGCGGTGTGAGCGATACAACAGTTTGGTTGCCAATGTGTCAATGGCCTGTGCACAAATTCCGATGTCGCCGGTGATATCGACCAACTCATGAAAGGATACTGCTTCGAGCACGGTGGAGGCTTCTCTGCAAGCGACAGGGTTGCTAGAAGTAGCACCAACTCGAAGGATTCTGTATGTTCAATGAGGAACAGTACCGATGCAGGGCTGCAAGCGTTCGAGAGGAATGGTTGTTGCCACGAACAATACATGTAGGTGGTGATTGAAGTAAAGCCTCACGGATTCAAGCACAATGCAGCGAGATCACCATATTCTTCCTAATATACTTGACTACTAGTACACATCACATTGACACTCACATTTCTTGTACAGCACAACAGTCAGAAACAACATGTGAACGCTTCAGATACCATACCACCTACTTGGACTTGGACTTCATGGCAGCATTGGTTGCTGGGGGTCCGCATGATTGATCAGCAGGTCCACTGCCACCTCGAACGTTGTGAGATAGTAGCCGAGCTCACCAGTGATGTCTTGGGAGTCGCACATTACCCGCAGAAAGTCACGTGTAATCAGAAGTTGCGACATATTGCTCATGACTAGCACGAACAAGTGCACCGAGATGAACTCATCTGTGGTCATCGAAGGCCGCAACACTAAGTCCAGCTCCTCCACCGAAGTGAGGCTGCTCACAGTCCCACCAGATGCTGACGAACGCGACGACCCACACGTTTGGAAAATGGCCCCAGCAGCACGTGCTAAACACTTGAGCTTGTCCAGAGGTAGCGCGTACTCGTTCACTCGACGTAACTCGCGTCGAGCATTCTCCCAATCGCTGCCAGAGCCAGCTGCAACATGTGGAGGCACTCCAAAAAAGGACTGGGGCTTGGTCTGAAGCACCTTGATCTTGTCTTTCAGTGCACTCTCGTCATCCCAGTCCGTAAGCGTGTTCAGTGCCTCGTGGACATGGTCCTCCAGAGGCACCAACACACGTCTCTGCACGAAACCACACACAGCATGCTTCACTTCGTCTAGAAACTCATCGTAGTTCGGCTCCGAGCGCTCCGAACGCGCCACTGCAAGCTGACTCAGCAATACCTCGTCCTGTAGCATCTTGTCCTTGATCTCTCCCATCTTTCTCGACACCGTGTTCAAAAGCGTTCGTGCCTTGCGTTCCGGCATAAGCACGTGCTTATCATCACGACTCATGTTGGTGAGGGCTGACACAAACGCCTCGCAGGCACGTGAAACCTGATGGCTCGGTGCCGCGAAGATTTCGGCCACCAGCTGCGACGCATTCACCTGGTTCTTCAGGAAAAAACATGTGCATCCACCACGATCAAACACGTCACAATGGCGGTGCACGCCTACAAACTCTTGCAGCAGCAGCACCGCCTTCCTCCGTCGTGGTCCCAACGGTGCTGGTGCCACTAGCGCTGCCGTCTGTCTCAAGAACGAGTCGAACACAACACGCCTCTGTGTATTTAACGAGCCTCGAAAGTTCAGAAATTTCTTGGGCAATCGGAATCTCCTCAAACCTCGAAAAGTTCCCCACAATGGTCTCTTGACAGGTGCATCAGCCAAGCTTATGCTCTGAATCTGCAAATAGAACTGCGTCATCTCTTTAAGCGTCTTCTTGATCTCCCAGCGCTTCTGCGTCTCTGCATCCGACACTTTAAGCACGAACATGGCATGACCATCCACCGTCTCCACTCTCACGACACGCACCACAACGGCATAACGGATGTGCAGGTCTAGATACTCTCTCGACGCACTGTGCGGGTCGAACGTCTCCTGTTTCACTACCTCATCTTCCAGCAACGCTCCGCGATTTACTTTGCCGCAGCGACACACGCGTATGGTCGAAGCCGACGACGTATGCGGCAGCGTCGTCCTCAATTCGCCTTTTGTCTGATTCTGATTCTGGTCGCTGTCTCCGAATGCGGCGATGAGCACGTCTGCGCCGTCATCTACGTCATCTGCGTCATCATCAGTGTCCTCCACGTCGCTGAGACAACAGAGTGGCTCCTGTTCCGGGTCCTGCAGCTCCACGTCTTGGTCGATGGTGGGCGCGCGTCGGCGCTTGCGAGGCTGCGGCACTGTCGAGAGCTGCTCCACGAGGCACTGGCCACCCATGAGGCGGTCCACGGCCGCGGGCTCCAGCGCCAGCTCGGCGTAGTCCTCGTCGTCGTCCAGCGCTGGAGACAACATGCGCACGTGCTCCATGGCGAGAGTGAATGTAGCACCGACGCGGTTAATTCTTTAGTGATCCTGTTGATGATACGGTCTGTTGACATGGACACAGACGAGCCAGCTGAAGCAAGTATCAGCTTTCACGGTTCAAGTCGATTCCTCACCCCGTCGGAAGTGATGATACAGGATAGACGGAAATTTAGCATGGAATAATGGATTCATACTGAACAGGTTGTTTATATTTGTACTACGATACACGGATAAGTCCAAAATTGCTGTAAAATGCAGAAAAAGCAGGTAGAACTGATGTGGACATTCCACGATTAGGATTTCAAAGGAGCTTTGATAATACATCTTCATGGTTCAAAACCATGAAGATGTAGTTTAATCTTGTTATGATATATCTGCAGCTTACACGGCATCGGGATGGTATGCAGTTGATGGTCAAGGCAGCACGCCATTGCCATCGTGTTGTTCACGGGCATTGGTACCTTGCAGCCGGCATTTGCTTCTCCGAGAAGAACGCAGTCCTAATTATTGCCCGCCATGCGGTCGAGCTCGCAGTTGCCTGTGTGACGTGCCTTTGGCACCACCACATTTTCCTAGCGAAACCTAAATCCTTGACCACCAGACGGAGTGCAAGCACAAGTCCAGCCTCCACGTATCCGCCCTGTGTCAAAGCTAACTCATTGTCATTGTCGCCCAACGCGACGCTGGTCTCCAGTTGATCGCAATACCTCAGGTAATGATGGCACGGTACCATTGGAGTCTGTAAAACAAGATGTGAAGGCTCTGAAGCGTGCAGTTGCATCTTCGCTCCTCACTACCTTCGGACTATCAGTCACTCGTCTGCTAATCAATCGCTGCGCAAACGCGAAGTGTTGCATGGTGAGCGAGCTTCAGCCGGCTCTCTTCCGTGGCGTCAGTTTTTGACGATATCTATCGTGACGACGGTCTCCGAGAAGAGAAACCTAGCAAACTACTGCCCATACTTGTACTCAGCTACCGGGACTGCAACAACGCGATAGCAAGTGGTTTCCGCAGCTGGAGGGTGTTTCCACTTCACGTCCAATGGATAGTGCTGTCGTTGGTCGCATTGCCATCCTCGTTGGACATGCTCAAGTCGGTCCATTTAGCGCACTCCATGGTGAGCAGCGCCGCTTTCGATCGTGACGTCGTCCTTGAAACTTGTGGTAAAGCGCCTTCAACACCACTTGACTTTCCCATCATCGATGCACGCTGTTTTTGGTCCAATACAAAATTTAATCCGATACAAAATTTGGTCCGATAAAAGTAGGAGAGTGTACAGATTGTCTTTTTACGGACTAATTGGTCCCCCAATCTAAAGCCGGTCTGCGAGGAGAACGCGCGCGAGCCGATCCTGCAGTCCTGACGTCCATGGCAGCCAACGGCACGATGAAGCTGGGCGAGCTGCCAGCACTGGAGGACGTGCCCCCGAGCGAGCGCATGCGGCTGTTCCGCCAGAAGCTCAAGCTCTGCTGTGTACTGTATGATTTCTCGGACATGCGCAAACAAGTGCGCGAGAAGGAGGCCAAGCGCAGTGCGCTGCTGCAGATCGTCGAGTACATTTCGGCGGGGAAAGTGGCGTGGGATCCCTCGGTGGTGGCCGATCTGCTTGAGTGTGTGGGCGCCAACATCTTTCGCCATTTGGGACGCAGTTCCAACCCCTCGACTATCAACGCGAATGGGAATGTGGAAGGTTGGTCGTGTGAATACTTGAGTCCCCCTTTATCCCCCTTTATTATTGTGCTGATGGAGAGTTGATGAAGCAGCACCTGAAGATGACGAACCTATGCTGGAGCCATCGTGGCCGCATATGCAGTTGGTGTACGAGATCTTACTACGCTTTGTCTTGTCGAAGGAAGTGGACTCGAGGACAGCCAAGGAGTACTTTAGCAAGAAGTTTATGATCAAACTGCTGAATTTATTTGATTCCGAAGACCCCAGGGAGAGGGACTACCTCAAGGTGACGTGGCCAATTGATTTTGAGTGGGGAAGTTTTTGCTAACTAGCAAGGGTGCTGTTGTTGTAGACGATTCTGCACCGCATCTACGGCAAGTCGATGGCGCTGCGCTCTTTCATCCGCCGCTCAATCAACGACATGTTCTATACGTTCGTGTACGAGACGGAATCGCTGCAGGGCGTGGGCGAGCTGCTGGAAATCCTAGGAAGGTGCGTTTGCGACCCAGACAGTTGTGGATACTGGCGTGTGCGACGTTGTATTGTGATGGGAATTTCTCTAACGTTTTACATCTTGCTTGTCTGAATGCAGTATCATCAATGGTTTTGCTCTACCGCTTAAGCCAGAGCACCAGAATTTCCTGGAGCGCGCACTGATTCCGCTTCACACGGTGCGATGATTGTGTTAGCTGCTATTATAATATGCACAAAAGGAAACTTACCTGCTGCGTTGTCTGCTTCTGTACGATCGTGATGAACAGGCAGGAAACCTAGCCATGTTCCATCAGCAACTAGCGTACTGCACCACGCAGTTTGTTGAAAAGGATCCGCAGACTGCCGAGCCGATTATCATGGGGTTGCTCAAGTACTGGCCAGTGACTGCAAGTGCCAAAGAGGTCTTGTCTGCCAGCTCGTTTGTTAGATGGATAATTGTCAGGACTGTTGACTCATTCTGGTGTTGTTTACTGTGTCACAGATTTTGTTCCTGAACGAGCTCGAGGAGATCATCGAGATGATCCAGATGGAGCAATTCGCAGCGGTGATGCGGCCGCTGTTCCTGCGGATATCGCAAGCTGTGTGCAGCAGCCACTTCCAAGTCTCTCAGCGCGCCTTATATTTATGGAATAACGAGGCACTGGTGCGGCTTGTGAGTGCGCGACGGGCCGAGATCCTGCCGCTGATTTTCGGGGCGCTGTACCGTAACTGCGAGAACCATTGGCACAGCACTGTGCAGACATTGACGTACAACGTGCTTAAGCTCTTCATGGAAATGGACTCACAGCTCTTCGACCAGTGCTCTGCACAATTCGAAGAGCGCGAAGGAAGGTGAGCATGCATGCATGAGTACTCATGAGCCCTGCTCTTGCACGGTTTAACAAGCACATACATGTTCTGACGCTTGTGTGTGTTCACGTACTTCAGAGCGCAGCAGACAACGGAACAGCGCCAGCTTAAGTGGGCAGCCTTAGAACACCGCTTGCAGGCGCAAGGCCCGATGTGACAGAAGCGCACGAATTTCGTCACTGCTACTGCCGATCGATGACAACTACACAAATAACGCGATATAGCCACGCCAACATCCGAGTGCGGAAGGCGACAGATGCGAGATGGAGTTGAAGCGAGCAAGAGGGTTTTCGGATCCGCAAATGGCCGGCACACCAGACCGGCTCACGTAGATAGGCAAGTTGGCCAGACTGGCTGACCGCGGCGACGGACACCCTCTTGCGAGCCACACTCCCTCGCCTGCTGCTGTTGTGCGCGCTGCATTTTGCATGTTTCTCTTTTACTTTTTTGCATTCGGCCTCGAGCTCCGTTGTTTTCTTATTGTAATGATCGATGGAATGAAGTGTTAAACGAGTTGCTGTCATGTGCCACTGCGTTGTCGACACTTTTCATTGCATTTTCAGCCGCAAACAAAACAAAACAAGTTTGGGTTGGTTGAAGGCACATGTCAGTTATATTGAACGGGTCTGAGCGGAGCCCGGGTCCAACCCGTCTCGTACAATCACTCGATGTCGCTTATAAACATCTTCCTCTTCATAATCCAATCGATGATCTCTATTACAAAATTATCTAATGGCAGCGTGAATCGCTTGTGGATAAAAGCGCTAGGGCTTCTCTCGGTTAAGTTCGATTTCGGCCACTCCCTCTCACCCCTTCCCTGCGAGAACCGATCCACATACAAAGTCCAAGTGAAGCGGGTGTGTGGTCCTCATTGGCTCCCCTCTAGACAGATCGCCCCCGGGTTTGTGCGGCTGTGCGTTCATTTCCGCTTTCGGCCGCAGACGGGAGCAGTTCGACCCTCGGTAAAGGAAAACAAAGTCAAAGATGCTGTCTCGTGTGGGGCTCTCCGCTATGCGCGGCGCTCGCTCGCTGGCGACGGACGCCAAGAAGGCTACGGGCTCGGTGGGCCAGATCACGCAGATCATTGGTGCCGTCGTGGACGTGCAGTTCAAGGACAACCTGCCGCCTATTCTGAACGCCCTGGAGATCAAGACCCAGGACAACACGCGCATCGTGCTTGAAGTCGCCCAGCACTTGGGTGAGAACACGGTCCGTACCATTGCCATGGAGGGCACGGACGGTCTCGTGCGTGGCCAGGAGTGCGTCGACACGGGCAACCCCATTATGGTACGTCCCATTCTGGACTCGCAGATTTAGGATTTAGAACAAGTTATTTATAGATATTGTTGAATGTGTCAATTCTAGGTTCCCGTGGGACCTGAGACGCTCGGCCGTATCATGAACGTCATTGGTGAGTCGGTCGATGAGCGTGGCCCGATCAACGCCAAGCGTTACGCCCCCATCCACACGTCGGCTCCTCTCCTGACGGAGCAGGGTTCGGGTGCCGAGATCCTGGTGACCGGCATGAAGGTCGTGGACCTGCTTGCCCCCTACGCCAAGGGTGGTAAGATTGGTCTCTTCGGTGGTGCCGGTGTCGGCAAGACCGTCGTGATCATGGAGCTCATTAACAACGTGGCCAACAACCACGGTGGTGTCTCCGTGTTCGCCGGTGTGGGTGAGCGTACCCGTGAGGGTAACGATCTGTACTACGAAATGATCGAGTCGGGTGTGATCAAGATCAACGAGGATGGCACGACCACGGGCTCCAAGGCTGCCCTGGTGTACGGCCAGATGAACGAGCCCCCTGGAGCTCGTGCCCGTGTCGGTCTGACCGGTCTGACCGTTGCTGAGTACTTCCGTGACGTCGAGGGCCAGGATGTGCTGCTTTTCGTCGACAACATCTTCCGTTTCACTCAGGCTTGCTCTGAGGTGTCGGCTCTGTTGGGTCGTATCCCGTCTGCTGTGGGTTACCAGCCGACTCTTGCTACGGATCTGGGTGCTCTGCAGGAGCGTATTACCTCGACCAAGAAGGGTTCCATTACGTCGGTGCAGGCCATTTACGTGCCGGCTGATGACCTGACGGACCCTGCTCCGGCCACGACGTTCTCTCACTTGGACGCCACGACCGTGCTGTCGCGTCAGATTTCCGAGCTGGGTATCTACCCCGCTGTGGACCCCCTCGACTCCAAGTCGCGTATGCTTGACCCCCGCATTATTGGCCAGGAGCACTACGACGTGGCCCGTGCCACCCAGAAGCTGCTGCAGGACTACAAGGGTCTGCAGGACATTATTGCCATTCTGGGTATGGATGAGCTGTCGGAAGACGACAAGCTTACCGTGGCTCGCGCCCGTAAGGTGCAGAAGTTCATGTCGCAGCCGCTGCACGTGGCTGAAGTGTTCACGGGTAAGGCTGGTAAGTTCGTGCCGCTTAACGACACGATCTCGTCGTTCAAGGACATCATCGCCGGTAACTACGACGACCTTCCGGAGGCTGCCTTCTACATGGTTGGTGGCATCGAGGAGGTGAAGGCTAAGGCTGCTGAGCTGGCGGCTGAGCTTGACGAATAAGTTACTCGGTTCGAAATGCAGAGCGGAAAAAGCAACCCAACTCCTCCTACGGAAGAAAGCGGCGTCTAGTGTGCGGCACGTGAGACCGGAAATTGAAAAAGCAACAAAGAACTCAAGCAGGCCTCAGGGTTTGTAATTGGACTAGCTTTCTTGTATCTCTGTCTCTCATTTCAGTTCAACGTTATTCATGTGTAGCTCCTGCCCCCATAAAGCAATGAAAAACTTAACCAAACTTGTTTAGTCGTTGATCGCACATGCAACCATTGAAGTTATCTCGGTTGATATTCATCAGGCAAGTCGACAGAGTCAGAGTTACTTCTGATAATCTCCGAATGTCAAGAAGCAACGAAAACGACCAGTTTGTCGACAACAAGTACTGCTGTATCGTTAAACCTGTACAAGGCGAGTACGCACATTAAGTCTAACCTAGTAACAGAGAACCCAATGTTCGCGTCTGCTGTTTCTTGGTTTATGACGATCACGACTGCGGCGCACAAAGAGTACAGTCCTTGTCGGCCACTCCCCTCTCTTCTATTTCTAATCATATTCGAAGTCCTCATCGAAGTCCTCATCGTCGTCGTCGTCCACAATGTCGTCGTCGTCCTCGAGCTCCGCAGCCGCAATGATTTCTTCATCAATAGCCTTCCACTGTTCGGGCGTAGGCTCCGGGTACCGTGACAGGTACGGCAGCAATGCGAGCTGACGGGAGACCTTGATCGCCTGTGCCAACTTACGCTGCTGCTTAGCCGTCAGACCGGTGAACCTACGAGGACGAATGCGTCCCGTAGGCGAAATGAAAAGACGCAGTAGTTCCACGTCAAGCGCCAACTCCACGACGTCCTGGTGGTTAGCCGCCACGAAATATTTCCACGGCTTGGTCTTGTCCTTCCTGAACGGCTTCCTCTTCTCAGCAGGCAACATCCAGTTGAGCATCTCCGGGGACATACTACACCCACAAATAAAGCACAGTAAGTCATCAATCGGTCAAAGAGAAACTACCCACCAACTTACGCCATGCCCTGCTCCCAGTGCTTGAACGGATCGGGGACACTTGTATCCTCGTTTACACCAATTTGACTCTCTGCGAGGCTCAGTGACGCATCGTATCCAGGCATCTCAACATAGAGACGGTCGTCCTCGACATCCAAAGGTGAGGTGTTGACCAAACCTTCTTCATCATCATAGTCTCCTTCCTCCTGGTCCCATTCAGCCACCTCACGCTCGAACTTCTTGGCCCACTCAGCGGGACTAAGCTCAGCGTCCTCCTCATCTTCCTCCTCATCTTCCTCCTCGTCAAACTCCTTGTCCTCCAGCTCCTGTTTGAGCTGCTCACTGAGATACTTGACCTCGTCCGGAAATTCCGTCACATCCTCGTCGTCCTCCACCTTATCGAACGTCGATTTCTTCTTGAACTCTGCTCGATACTCAACATTAGCTCCTTTCACTAATGTATCAATTGTATCATCTTCTTACCCTTCTTGTCGTCCTTGCCCTTAGTGGCCATCGAGCGGAAGTTGCCAATAACAAGCGACGCGTCATTGTTTACAGCCAATGACCGCGGAATCTGCGCACGCAACACGGCGTTCCTGGCAACTGGACTAGCACGACTGAGTGCTGTTGATAGAGATGGAAATACAGAGATACAGAGACATCCAATTGGTTAGGAAAAGAGTGATTAAGTAGCATGATGCAGTGGACGGAGATGCCACGTACCAGCGATCGCAGACGCGCACGGACGAAGCCACACGCGCACCATTTGTCTCTCGCTGATCCTCCACCGCTCGCTGCCCGGGGGTTGGCTTCTGTGGTTGACAGTGGAGCTGTTCGCTTATCTGGTGTGGACCCCTTCAATTGTTTCTAACACTTGATTGGCTAAAATGTTTAGATGAAAAATGTATGGTGAAGTTGCATGCAACTTGAATAGAGTTTGCATTGCGTCCTTCCTGCACGTTTTCATCTCTACCTACCAAGTCAGCACACTACGTCCAAAGCGAATGAAAAAGAAACCCAGACATGCTATAGTCCACCTGATTTGCCCGCAAACCTGGTTGTCCGTCATCTAAATGCAATCGCCGTTCATGAAAACCTATCTGCCTGTCACTCTCATGTGCTGCTGTTCTCCCGCGCTCTGCGCGAGGAGTGGGTTGCAAGCAGAGGCCAGGGTCACGCATCGCTGAGCCGGATTCACCAGACGTTGCAGCGGATCCGACAACAGCGATAGCGTCAGAAGCCCAGCCTCTTTTTGGCCCCGCAATCCCATCGTCCCTCTCAACTGTCCCTCAACTGCAATCTCTCCGCCTCTTCCCTACCTGGTCCAACTCGATATCATTCCCTGCTATTGTGTCGCAGGCTCACGCCTGCCGCGATCCGCTCTGTAAAATGATCAATTAGGCCGTTGACGATGGAGCCTTCGCTGCTGCCATCGACTCTATTTTCCGCCATTTCTCCTGATCCTTGTCTTTCACGTCAGCCATAGCTTGTTCCTTCAGAGAGTACTCCTTTGCGCATTGGTCGTAGAGAGCCATGTCGTAGTCCATGTAGAGCTTCAACACATTCTGTAGAGCAAGAACAACATTGATCAGATACAAGTACAATATGTACAAACTACAACAAAAGCAAAACAAGTAACAACATACCTGAGCAAGTCCTTCGACCGTGGTGTTCCAGTGTCCCAGCGAGTTTCTATGGAGAGGGCCGTAAATGACTGGCAGAATCAAGTGCGCGTGTTGCTTGCTTAAACAACCGTTATTCACGAGGTGTTCGTTGTTCCACAGGAATAGCGATCGCTCAGAAACCTGGAAGTGTTGGCTGCCTAGCCACTTAGCCAATCCATTAAACAGTGGCTTATGCACCTGCTGTAGCTGCTCGCTCCCCATAAGCTCCAGAATCTCCTCCAACTCGTTTAGGAAGATCACCTGCTTCGACGAGCACGACCACGGCCAGAACTTGATGATGCCTTGAATGATGGGCACTGCTGTCTCCGGATCCTTTTCTACATACTGCGTGATGCAATAGGAAAGCTGTTGGTGGTACATTGAAACACACTTGGGCTTGTGTAGCGGCACGAGTGCGCGCACCAAGAATTGCAAGTGCTCAGCCTTGAGCGGCATGGCAAAACCATTGATAATACTTCCAAGAATCTCCAAGAGCTCACCAATGCCGTTGTGTCGCTCTGTCTCGTAGACGAACCGGTAGAAAACATTGCTGATAGCCTTGCGGATGAATGATCGATGGGACATAAACTTGCCATAGATGCGGTGCAGGATGGTCTTGAGGTAATCCCGTTCGCGCGGGTCCTCGCTATCAAAGAGGTCGATAACAGCCAGACAGAACTTCTGGTCCACGTACTTCTTGGCGACCTTGGCATTCACCTCGCCCGACACAATGAAGCGCAGGAAAAACTCATACACCACTTGAAGATGTGGCCACGAGGCTTCCAGCACGGGTTCGTCCTCCTCTGGGTCAAAGTCTTCTGTTTGCGGAGGCAGGGCACGGCAGATATTGACTGACACCATCGACATAATATCCGGCATCAGTGTCTCTGTGAAAATCTTCTGTCCACCAGGGTTGTTCACATAATCTACAAGTTCCAGCAGCGTCTGACGCTTCAAATCCTTGCCCCTGTGGATAAAATTCATCAATTCCACTGATAAAACCACTTCAAATGGCATAAAACCCACACTCACCGTTTATCCGACGTAGGGTCGTCAAAATTGAAGATGACAGAGCACAGCTCGAGCTTTTGCTGGAACAGGGCTTCTCGTCGTTGTAGTGACGTGTCCTTGAGGTGTGGCAGGTCCTTAAGAGCCTGAATCTTTTGATTGCGGGCCATGAAGGAGCGACGACGCTCGCGCTTGGGCAGAGACACGTCAGAGCGTGCGACGTCACCCACAGGCGAGCCGACGCCATTAGCGCCTTTGGCCGCTCCGTCCACATCCATTCGATCAGGGGAGTTGGCACCCATGTGCTCTCCGTTGTTGCTAAGCTTCCGTTTCACCGTTTGCAGCATCCCCTTCATTGCTTAGTTACCCCGCCAGTGTAGTGGTATACAGGGGCTCAATCACCCAGCAGAGGAAGAAAAACCCTGAAATCAGGTCGCTCGTCCACGTCGAAAGCCTAAGTGCAACGAGCAATAAAACATATTTGGAGTGAGTATGGTCAACTGCAACGTTTTAGCCCAATTCCGCATTCTGCACTTGACATGCATTCTGCATTCCGCATTGACGAGCGTCATTTTTAAGATGGAAATAAGACGGAAGGTTGGGCTAAAACAACGACTTGGAGAGGATGGAGACGCCTGTTGACAGGCAGGACACGTACGCTGAAAGAGAGGGCGCACACTTGAGCAGCAACTAGCCTCCAGTGACTGCGTGGGGGCTCCTAGGCGACTGCGTGCTTGTGGCCGTCCGCTGGCTTCCCTTGCAGTCGCGTTTTCTTCCTTCCTTTTCCTCCCCCCTTCCCCCTCCACGCAAGTAATAATTACATTTCTGACCTATCTCCCTGTCGAAATAGATCGACCACCTTACAAACCACAAGTCAAATGGTTTTGGCGAGTATGAGATGCAAAACCACATGGTTCATGTAGTTGAATTAAATAGCACTCGATGCGGTGTGGCTGATGGAGCGTGAACTGACCCGACGATGCCGGCGCAGCGTCCGTGTGGCTGAGTTTGTGGCGGATCCTTCAGCCTCGAGCGCCATTAGAACTGGTAGCAATGAGGAAGACTATACAGAGCGCAAGACGCCGCTCTTCGCAGGCTTCGTGGAGGCTCTGTACGCACGCAACGCTTGGCTGGCAGTCCGCGTGGACATCTGGACGAGCAGAGACACCTGTCTCCGCCAAGGTTGAAAAGCACATGTGCAATTATTATTGGCACTGTATTTAATGCAATATTGCCGTTGTGATGACAATATTTTCCAGTCAAGTGTTCATGTGTATATCTGAAAGATGAAGAAGTGAAAGTGGCAAATGGCAATGCAATGGATACATTGCAAAACGTGGAGACACTTGGACTCAGTATGGCGGGTCGGGGAGAATTGCCAGCGTTGACTGGTGAAGAGTTGACAAATGTACTGGAAGATGTGGTCAAGCAAGTGGTGGACACTTTTCGAGAGGTGCAAGTGCAAGTGAGTCGGCAGCGAGATGAGGTTGTCTATGTAGTGTTACTTAACGTAATGCAATGGTGTGATGTTGTAGACTCTGCAGACTGCCACATCTCAACGAGCGAAATTCGAGTTTGAGATGCTGCAACATCATCCAAGTCTAGAGGTGTTGGTGTTAAGCAGTTCACGCTCAGGTGATTATGTGCTATTTGCACTGCCGTTGCTCGGGGAGAAACCGCAATGGGATTCGAAGGTTTTAGCTGAAAAGGAAGATCTGGAGTTAGTGTACATCCCCGACGGGTTCACAGGACCGAATTTCTCGGTCACGACGGACGGGCTAATGATCTTCGTTGGATATCCTATGAAGGAGGAGGCTAACTCAGAAGATGCGTGGCCGCTTCTTGTCGAGTGGCCAGCGAGAATGCTGCTGTCAAGCCAAGTGACTCAGACCCCGCCCTCAAGTAAGACGCAATCGTCCATCGAACTCATCGCTTCTTGCAAAAAGGTGAACAGTGATAGCTTATTTTATAGAGATTTATGCTTGGTGATGTTAACTAGGAATTATGTAGACGTTCTTACAGCAGTGGAGGAGACGAAAAGATTTTATTGCTGAGCTACGTCGCCATGTGATAGGTAAGACGGCTACTGTTGAGGTGCATTTTCATGCTAACGTTACACTGTTGCTATTCACTTGGGCTTTAGTGTTAGAGTACGATGCTGTGGACTTTTCGCAAGTATATTTCATGCTACAGGAACAGTTAAATGAGCAAGCGCCACTGCGTATCCTCGTTTTGCGATTGCAGTTTGCAGCAGCTTTCTTCCTTACAAACTGCATGAGCGACTTGCAAGTAACCTTGCTCGACGGAGAAGAAGATGTAGCTCCCATTGTTCTTGCGCTTCCTGCATCTAACACGTCTCCCGGTCCCGATCCTGTTCAGGACTGTCAAGCGTGCGTCGTTCAGTTCCTCGAATCCACACGAAAGAGCTTGCTACGACACTTCTACGGAGAGTAAGCTGTGCTTAAAACAGTTCATCTACATGTAGCAAACTAATGTAAGATCCCGCTCTGCTCGTGTTGGCGATAGACACTCAAGTCTCGTTTTCTTTTGTGTGCTTAGAGCTGCATTGGCAATCATGACCTAACTCCAGATCCACGTTATCCACGTGGCAGTGAACTTTCTCCTTACCTATGATATCAACGTAGATTACGAGAGGCTTTGAACTTGCTGTTGCCGAGTTGAAGCCCTTGCTTCAATTCGTCCATTTTGCACACATCGCATTTTGCATGCCTTCCATTGCGAGAACCACAACATCAGCCACGACTCAGTTCCGTCTACACTCATTTGCTCGCTTGAGTACATCAACCCATTCCATCGTTGCATCTTTCTAATCGAGCAGATACTTTGGTGTTTCGTCATCGAAGTGGCTCTATTCGTCTGCAGACCATCTTCAACTTCCAGTCGTATCTATGCACAAATGTTTGCATTCACTACAGCACATGTCACCACTGCAATGCTTACCAATGCAACACCTTCCTCAGCACTAAATCCATCGTCACAATCGCATTCTCCACCTCACGCACTGTCCAAATCCTCAGCGTCTCCTCAAACCGACCACTCAAAACCTCTTCCCAATGCGCGAAGCTACTCTCACACCCGAAGCCTTCGTTCAAGACAGCAAGCTATAC